>KV744814.1:60838-190876 GCA_001692735.1 Lepidopterella palustris CBS 459.81 | reverse complement strand
AGAGAGAGAGAGAGAGAGAGAGAGAGAGAAGGGGGGTGGTGTTCTGGGATTGGGGTGATTTAGGGGATGTTTGACTTGGGGGTTGGACTTAGGGATGGGGTTGGGGGCGTGTTGGTGTATTTAGGAGGTTAAAAAACCTTGTTGTAGAGGCGAAGAGGAGGCGAAGAGGCTCGTTATGGAATATTCGTTAGCAGTTTTGTAGAATATCATTCTCATTCGAAGGCTACTGCGATCTCTCCTGCTGCAAGGGTCAGTTTGGTGGAAACAATTCATTTTATAAAGTGTAAGTGGGATGAGTAGTTAGAAATCTAATGAGGTCATCTTCGCTCGTGATACTCGGCATGGCCGAAGTTGCACAAGACTGTATCTCTGTTCTTATTGGTTGTGCGATGGCTCCACCTCGAGCCTTTCCAAGAGAGCAAGGCTAACCTGCATAATTATTCAATCTATTCGTTGCCATGTACATATGTTGAAAACATACAACGATGAAGCAGCAACAGTTCAAACCCTGGAGGATGCCGAGTTCCGAGCGCTGCCGATCTTAAGCGTGAAGTCTCCATATTGTCAATGGTAAAGACTGTTCATGGTAGAAGATGGCCACGGCAACTTAGTCAACATGTCTTCTGTTTGCTCCCCGAAGTCGCGAGGGAGAAGGTTCAACGAGTTGGGATTTCCACAATTTTTTTTTAACTAGCAAAATTGGAGTGACTCTGTATCGTCTTTATGCGATGCTGGACATACGCACCTATATTCTCCGAGGAAGACGCTCTGGGAACGACTCAAACCAGCGTAGGGGACATGATCCCGTCATGGCTACGGTAGTCTCTGAATGGCTAACAAGGAAAGGGAACCTTCGCTGGAGCGCGAGTGTGTCGACACAAGAACTTCCACACGGACAGGTCCCCATACCTCCAGACGCAGATGCACCAAAAAGGAGCGGTCGGCCAGTCCGAACTTACGTAGAATAAAACAGTTAAAGCCTTGCTTTTGTACATGACTCCCGGGATGGTGTTGGGTGCGCGCCAATAGATCTCCCCGCTCCCTGGTAGACTATCGAACTCGCCGACATCATGCATCAAGAACGATGTCGGATTCCACCACGGACCAATGGTTCGCGGTTCAAAGAGCCATGCGAAGTGCTTCTGGTTTAAAAGCAGCGAGTGAGTGTGGGTGCTTGAGGCAATCCGTCGACCGAACCCCTCTAGCGGGCGTTGTGTGGAGTGAACTATCGAACGTTTTCGAGTGCGGTATCGTCGAATGACAGCACTCTCTCGAGCAGAGCCGCATCACCAATTGACGCATCGCATGCCATTGCGTTTCCTGTGACGAGAGCAATCGAGGGTTATAAGGAGAGTGGAGAAGAGCATGCCAGACAGAATAATCGAATGTCACCGTCGATCTGAAACGCGACGACGACAGCCCACTCAGCACACTTCCACGAAGCCATCCACGACGCGATTGAACGACAAGAAAGACATCACAAAAGAGCTCCAAACGCTTGAAAAAAAAAGAAAAGAAAACAAAAACTTTTTTTCAAACAAAACAAACACCACCCAATAGTAAGCCTTACCCGAAGATCAGTTCCGGAAGGCTGAGAGGCTGATACGTGCATGTCCGCGCCACACAGTGGATGAAAGCAGCAGCCCCGCGTCGCTCTCCACAGCAGCGCTCGAACAAAATTCTGTCGTTCATACACCACTCGGCGAATGGCTAGCGAACTCAAATCGAGACATCTACGAGCGCTTTGCTGCTAATTCCTCCCTACCGGGCAACCCATCGGCCACCACAAATCCGGGGCCGCACACGCAATCTCACGGCTCCTCCATGGCTCGCACTCACCTTCACCTCCCCTCAACCGCATCCGCCTACACACCCTCGCTGCTCTACTCCGAAGCAACGCCCACCGAGTCCTCCGTTAGTACCGGCCTCGCGAGCCGCTTCTCCGGCGTGCCGCTGCTGGAAGAGGTTGATGGGGTATTAGAACGACGTCCGATCTTCCGCCAACCAGTTTTCGAATGCGCATTCTGGTTCCTAAGCTGCTCATACATATCCCACAACGAAGACGAATGGCGTACACACTGCCTAAGTCACTTCCGCGGCGAGGAGCCCCCGAAATTGGTGCAGTGCCCGCTGTGCGAGGAGTTCAAGGCGACGTTTGAGCAGGGCCAGGATGCGTGGAACGCCCGGATGGACCATGTGGCGTATCATCATTTGCTGGGACAAACGTTGAAGACGAGTCGCCCGGATTTTCATCTATTTCAGTATCTTTGGCAGAAAAGGCTGATTGATGATGCGGATTTGAAGGAGTTGAAGGGGGGGAATCATAATCTTACTAGGGCGCCGCTGCCGTATGTTACAACGAATGGAAGAGGGAGGAGGAGGGATCATGGACCTCAGAGGTCTCAGCATCTTGGGTTCGGGAGGCAGCGTCAGTGATTTGTGGAAGACCTTGATACGTACAGTACCTTCTTGTCGGCCACCGAAGCTCTCAGCATTCCTCGACGCATCTCTCGTACTCAAACACTCCTTTTCGCTCCACCCACCTCGGCCACCTGCATTCACCGACTCCAAAGATATATCATATCCAGATTGGACCCGACAGATGATGAAATTTGGACAAACTTTTTATTTCTGCTTTCCTTTGGGCTCCGGCATCTTACCTTTGATTTCCTTTTTTTTATTTTTTCTTTTTTTTTTTCCTCTTTTTTTTCCCCTCTTAACTCTTACCAACGAAACGACGTCACGATGCCACGACCGCATTCCAGGAGTTTGAAAAGGTTTTTCTTTATTTCTCTGTTGTATTAACTGCTCTCTGGAAAATTGTGATACCTAATTTGGACAAACTGTGGATATGGCTGTCCTTGGTCGAGTAGTCGGAAATCGGCCCCAGCCAGAGAGTTGGATGGATATATCAATTTTTTTTTTTAGCTCAGATCAAATAACGGATAATAGGACGGAAAACACACACAAATATCAAATACTGAAACCGCAAATCCAACCCACACCATACATACCAACCCCCTCGCCCAAACCCCTCTTCCCGAAAAAGTCTGCCTTGCGTGTCTGCCTTGCTGCCCAGCCCTCCGTGCTCCCGATTGGGTAACTATAGCCTCAATTCCCTCAACCACCACAAGTAGATCTGCAGATCGCACTAAATATTTTTAGACTCTTAGACCGCATGGTGACACGACCACGTGGTCGTGGTGTTGTTTAATGTTGGGTAGGTAGCAGGTGGTGGATGGTGAGGGTGGAGACGTGGTAAGGCAGCACTGGTACCGCAGCTTCTGCAAGCTTAGTCGAAAATAACTGGACGGCATATTCAGCTAACCAACTTCACGCAGGTTCCCGTGGCTTCCGAGTATTGACCGTGGAATCCGAAGCGGTGTAGGCTGCAGAAGGGAGAGAAGTGGGGGCGTAGAGTTTTTAATTGCGCTTTAGAACCCTACTTTTCAATATGTATACGAGCTATATATGTTCCAATGAGCTTCATGAGCCTATATTACCTGAACGAAGAAATGCGAGGAATGTTAGTAATAATGAATTGCAGGGGTATCTACATTCTTCGCTATAAACCCGACCTCAAACAAACAAACCAAAACGTAAAAATATATCGCCAACCCTCCTCTTTCCCCAGAACCATCTTGCCATTTGTTAACACTGCTGATGGATTTTGGTGCCTACTGTAAGACCAAGGTCTAATGTGCATTATTGCACAGGGCGAACTCATCGAAGACCTGGACACCCTTTCAGGCACATAATGAATGCCACTCACCCAAAATATCCAGAAGTGGTTCTATAGGTATGCCACCAGCAACATAACCTACATTGATGTTGTGATTACAAGGTGTCCGGAAACGTCTCTACACATCAGCAACACCTCCCATCAGGACCCTCCAACCCCTGCCATGGCCCCCGCCATAGCAACTCTCTCATCCTCCCCTAACACCAATAAATCCTCATCGACTTTACTCCCGAGGTCCACGTCTTCGAGAAACACCCTTCCCTTCAGCTTCGCAGGGAAATACTCCTGCGCCACCTTCCCGTCTACATAATCCGGATTATACTTATACCCATCACCATACCCCATCCCCCTCATCATCCCCGTCGGTGCATTCCGCAAATGCAGCGGTATCGGCAGCGCAGCAACGCCCGGCTCCATCAACGCGCCAAGAGCATTATGCAATGCGCGATACGCGCGCGTCGACTTGGGTGCTAAGGCGAGCGCGACGGTGCAATGGGCGAGATTGATGCGGCATTCTGGCATGCCGATGCGCTCGCACGCGGCGTGGGTTGCTGTGGCGAGAGAGAGCATGCTATTGTCTGCTAGGCCTACGTCCTCGGACGCGACAACCATGAGGCGGCGCGCGATGTAGAGTGGGTCCTCGCCGGACTCCAGCATGCGGACGAGGTAGTAGAGCGAGGCGTCTGGGTCTGAACCGCGGATGGATTTGTGGAGTGCGGAGATGGCGTCGTAGTGTTTGTCGCCGCTGCGGTCGTAGAGGAAGGTTTGGGTCAGGGAGGCGCGGATGTTGGTTGCGGTGATGTCGGGGCGGGAACAGAGGTCTATGGCGCGCTCGAGCTGGTTGAGCGCGGTGCGGGCGTCTCCGTTGCCGAAGCTAGCGATGTAGGTTAACATTTCGGTGTCTAAGAGGGGAGAGTCGCAGTTTTCGGTGGCGATGGCGCGCTGGAGGATGGCTGTTATGTCAGAGATGGTTAGGGAGTCAAGTTTGTAGGTTGGACATCGCGATTGGAGGGCGTTGTTGATTTTGAAAGAAGGGTTTTCTGTTGTGGCGCCGATGAGGGTGATTTCTCCGGCTTCGACCGGCGCGAGGAAGACGTCTTGTTGGGTTTTGTTGAAGCGGTGGATTTCATCGCAGAAGATGATGGTTTTGCGGCCTGTGAGGAGGAGCTCTTTTCGGGCTTCTTCTATAATCTTTTTGACATCGCCTACGCCGCTGCTTGTGCTGTTGATTTCAATATAGCGGCTGCCAACCTTATTCGCTATCAGCCGTGCAATTGTCGTCTTTCCGGTTCCTGGATCACCCCAGAGGATCATGGAGGGTACTTTGTTGACTTCGACAAGACCGCGGATAGCCCCTGCTGGTCCCACAAGCTTTTGCCCATACACTTCATCCAGTGTCCTCGGTCTCATGCGTTCAGCGAGCGGTGCAAATTTTTGCAAGGCGCTCAGCTTGACTCGTTTGGCTTGAGCTTGAGTCGGAGAAGTCGGGTCTTCATTGGCGACGCCGCTCGTAGCTTCGTCATGCGATCGTTTTCTCCACGACGACGGCGGTTTCGGGGATTTTGCGGGCTGTAGAGCTGCGGGAGTAGGGGCTGACGTAGTGGGAGGGACGACATCGTTTCGAGCAATGAAGCTGCCGCCACGTCTGGCAGACAGGGGAAGGAAGATGCTGGCGACGTTGTCTGTAGCGGGTCTTGGTGTGCTCTTGGTTCGAGCAGGATTGTCAGAATGTTCAGAGTCGATATGGGAGTTGATTGTTAATTCGGTGACGGCTTCTTCGCATATGGGACATTTGATCATGGCGAGAGAGGATGGGTTGGAAGTTCTTTATATACAAATATATTCATCCGTCGCGTAAATTAAAGCCGGAAGTGAGCAAAATCCAGGGAACACGCGGGCGCGCTCCGATGTCGGGCTTTTGCGGGCAAAATCTCCGACTTTGTCGGTCATAGCAAAGCAGCACGCAATCAGCCATCACTCAGCAAGCCCCTCGCGTTCACCATCGCTTTGACATCTTCACTCCTCTCTCCCAGAAATGAGGAGCCTACTGCAGTCATTCACTAGAAGAATACCTTCGATATCAACTTATAAACACCTATCCCGTCCGTTGAGCTCATTTAACTCCACCCTCATCACTGCATCCACCCGAGCCATGTCTGCAAGCGCAGCGCGCGCCGGCCCGCCCAAACCAGCGAGGAGAGTTGCTGAACAGAGACAGGATGTCTGGTATGTCTGCAGCTGCCAGTCTGTCAGTAGGAAGCTTGTTAATTTGGAATTGCTGTCAAGGTCAATCGTCAATGAAGCCGCGGCCGCCTCTCCAGTCCAACCCATTGTGAACATGGGTCAAGGATTCTTTGGATACAATCCCCCTCAGTTCGTTATAGATGCCGCGAAGCAAGCGCTGGACCTTGTCGATTGCAATCAATACTCTCCTACCAAAGTAATTACCAAGTGACAAACCAACGCGAGGGACACAGTCTGACATGGAGATAGGGTCGGCCGCGGTTAAAGAAAGCGATTGCCGACGCCTATTCGCCCTATTTTGGCCGCACCATAGACCCCGAGAAGGAAGTGACCATCACAACCGGAGCCAATGAAGGTGCGGGCACACGGACTGGAGAGGATAGCTGAATGCTGACGCTGTCTCTCTCTCCAGGCATGTTGAGCGCCTTCATGGGCTTCCTCGAGCAGGACGACGAAGTCATTGTCTTCGAACCTTTCTTCGATCAATACATCAGCAACATCGAAATGCCCGGCGGGAAAGTCGTGTACGTCCCCATGCACCCTCCACCAAACGGCGCGACAAAAACATCTTCGGCTGCAGAATGGAGGATAGATATGGTCGAGTTTGAAAAGTCCATCACACCACGGACCCGAATGGTCGTTCTTAACTCCCCACATAATCCAATCGGAAAAGTCTTCTCGAGAGAAGAACTCCAAGCCGTGGGAGACCTCTGTGTAAAGCACAACATTATAATCCTATCCGACGAAGTCTACGACAGGCTCTACTACGTCCCCTTCACCCGCATCGCAACCCTCTCCCCAGAAATCGCAGCACTCACTCTCACCGTCGGCTCTGGCGGCAAGAACTTCTATGCTACAGGCTGGCGGGTAGGCTGGCTCATCGGTCCCGAGCATCTTATTAAGTACGTCAGCGCAGCACACACGCGCATATGCTACAGCAGCGTCAGCCCACTACAAGAAGCCACAGCCATTGGCTTTGAACAAGCAGACAAGCACAACTTCTGGGATGAATCCAAAAAGGAGATGCGCGCAAAAATGACCAAATTCAACGCTATATGGGACGAACTCGGTCTACCAGTAAGACCTTCTCTTACCTTACCCACCCACCCACCCCAAAGAAGATATACTTAACCAGCCCCACCCCGCAGTACTCCGACCCAGAAGGCGGCTACTTCGTCCTAGTAAACATGTCCAAAGTCCAGCTCCCCCCCTCCTACCCCTTCCCACCCCACGTCGCCGACCGGCCTCGTGACTTCAAGCTCTCCTGGTTCCTGATCAAGGAAGTCGGTGTTGCGGCTATCCCGCCGACGGAATTCTTTACGCCGCAGAATGCGCATATTGTTGAGGATTGGCTCAGGTTTGCGGTGTGTAAGAATGATGATGTGTTGGAGACGGCACACGAGAGGTTGAGGGGGTTGAGGAAGTATATCAAAGATTAAGGGTTGATGATGCATGTGGGAGCATGGAGCATCTCGAAGGGTTTCCCGAGAATACGGATTCAAGGGATGAGAGTCCTCGGCACTGCACATACTTTAAGCCTGAATTTACATAAACATCTAACCTACCATAGAAAGGAGGTATCGGAAGAATACTCTTCAGCGAGCATAATAGAATTATGCATAGCCCGCATTCCTTGCAACGATAAACGAGTTTTGCGTGATCGTTTTATAGAACTAGATAGACGTGTATTGAATTGGCATCGGGCACGTTGCTTGTGAGGCTGCAGCCATAAATTAACACCTGCCAAATCACCTTTGGATTTGACCCCTTGAATGACGTGCATAGATTTAGCCTGTGTGTGGGAGCACAACATGTGCTCTTTCTACTTCTGGGGTCATAATTATCAGCGCCCAGGTAGGCCTATATCTAGATAGAACTACGTGGAGCGAATCAGTGTCGGCTATGTAGCTTGTGGAACTGCACCCAGAACACAAAAACCCACCAAACGACCCCTGAATTCGACCCCCTGAAGGGCTTCAGTAAGACTAGCCACGTATCCGGCCCACGAATCCGCTGCCTCTACTTAATGGGGTTCCTAATTGTGCATGCTTTAAGAACCGATTTGCTAGATTGATAGAACATATATAGAGAAATAGTGAATCGGCATCGGCTACGCTTCTTGTAGAACTCCAAGAAAGACAGGGTTACCTTTTCGAACGTACTCGAGATACAGGCTCTCAAATGGGTTTGGTAAGATTGGCCGCATAAATCCAGAGCACTGAAATCTGCCGTCCTTGGTTTGCGGGGTCCGGACATGAGTTTGTCAGTTCGAACACAATTTCCACACCTTCGAATTGCGTACTTTGCCTCTCTCCCTAACCAAGGTGAAGAGCATTCAATCAGTCCTCGGCGCATGTCGTTCAACACGCCTCAAATATACCCTGGAGGACCTCGACCCTTAAGGCCCACCCTAAATTACACTACAAGAATTAGTCTGGATCTTGACTACTTATGTTAACTCAAAAGCAAGTTCTAAAGCAAGTTCTAAATTGGGACCCTTTAGAAATGTGGCCTTAAATAGTGGACATTATTTCACAAGCAAATGTAACCAGCACCGGCACCGAAGAACCCAGGCTCATGAAATAGAATCTTTGTAAACACGCTACCGACACGCATGGCCTTAGGTATCTCCATTCATTCGATAATAATCAATAAAAATTCACCCATCCGCTGCCGCCTACCCAGCCCACTACAAACCACTCCATCAAATCGCAACAAAAAAGCTCTTCTCTCCCTCACCCGGCTCAACCCTCGACCGCTGAATAATCGGATCCGAGCAAGATACTCTAATCCTTTCAACCGTAGCCGGACTCTGCAGATGCAGAATCTCCTCGTCGCCGAATTGTGCGCGCGCGGCCTTAAGGGCGTCGCGGATGGCGAAGAAGACGGCGGAGCCCATGAAGAGGGGCGGTTCGCCTGTGTGAGGGCGTGGTGTGTTAGTTTGGGTTTGAGATGGTGGACATGGTGGACATGGTGGACATGGTGATATGGTTATGAGAGGGGATGGGAGAGATGGATAGATGGACCAATGGATGAAGATAAAACTTACCAACGCCCCTACTCCTCTGTATAGTCCTCAAGTTCTCCCATTCGACATCCTTCAGCAAGCTAACGTTAAACACCTGCGGCACATCCCTGAAACCCGGGATCTTATATGCCCCCGGCCCCTTCGTGAAAATTTGTCCAGACGCACGATGCCACAGCATTTCCTCAGTCGTAAACAGTCCCTGCCCCTGCACAAACGCGCCCTCAATCTGTCCATAATCAATAGCTGGATTAATAGACCTTCCAACATCCATTTTGATATCCGCACGCCGACACGTCCAATCTCCCGTCAACGTATCGATCTCGACCTCGGCCGCCGCAACACCCTGCGTGAAGTAGAAGAACATTTGCCCTGTATTGGGGCCCCAGACATAGCCGATGTCGGGGGTCTTGTAGAAGCCTTGGGCGGAGAGGTTGACGCGGTCGAAGTAGGCGGCGTGCGCGAGCTGTTTCATTGAGGCGTCTGGGCCGAGTTTCTCGCGGTAAGGCGCGAGGCGTTCGTTTAGTTGGGCGCAGGCGTTCCAGATGGCATAACCATTTAGATCGGACGAGGCGGAGGCCGCGGTAGAGGATGTGTTGGCGACGGTGTTGGTGGCGGTTTCGGAGATGAAGACGGCATCTTGGGGCACTTTGAGTGCTTCGGCTGCGATCATGGTCATCTTGGTGTGGAGTCCTTGGCCCATTTCTGTGCCGCCGTGGGCAAGAAGAATGGAGCCGTCGTGGTAGATGTGTACGAGAGCGCCGGCTTGGTTGAGGAAGAGGGCAGTGAACGAGATTCCGAACTTGGTAGGGATGAGGGCCAAACCACGCTTGTTCCATTTGTGAGTCTTGTTGAACTCTTCGATTTCCGCTCTGCGGCGAGCGTAGTCGGACTCATCTTGAACTTGCTGGTACATCAATGGAACGTACCAGTCTTTGAGCTCTTGGTTGAAGTGTGTGATTTCGCCAGGCTTGTACATGTTTATATCACGGAACTTCTCCACTGGAATACCCAGATGGTCGGCCACTTCCGACATATAAGTCTCGGCGATGAACATTCCTTGAGGTCCACCAAACCCACGGAACGCGGTGTTTGAGACGGTGTTTGTCTTGGCTATTCTCCCTCGGACGTGGACGTTAGGAATAAGATAAACTCCGTCGATATGAGAGAGCGCTCTGTCGCAGACAGCTGCACTGAGGTCCTGACTCCAACCTCCGTTGGCAAAAACGTCTGCATCCAACGCTTGGAGTTTCCCATCTTTGTTGACACCAACCTTCCATTTTGCAAGGAATGGGTGACGCTGGCCAGAAGTCAAAATATCCACGTCACGATTGAGCATGCAACGTACTGGTCGACGAGCTTTATTCGCTGCTGCCGCGCAGATTCCGGCAAGTTGGATGGATCGAGTTTCCTTACCTCCGAATCCACCACCCAGACGCTTGACTTTGGAGACGATCTTGTTAGCAGCCACACCACATACTTGAGCGACGTATGCTTGCGTCTCTGCAGGATTTTGTGTGCTGCTGAAAATTTCCATCTCACCATCTTCAGGCTTCGGTACGACGACACATGCCTGAGTTTCGAGGTAGAAATGCTCTTGGCCACCCATTCTTGCAATACCAGTGAAGACGTGGTCTGCTTCCTGGAACGCTTTCTCGACATCACCCTTGTCAATGTAGCGGTGGTGTTCGAAGTAGCTTTCGTTCAGGATAGCTTCTTCAATCGTGAAAATTGCAGGGAGTTCCTCGTATTCGACCTTGACAGCCCGTGCAGCAGCTTCTGCGTGTTTCACACTATCTGCTAGGATAATACCGATGGGTTGTCCAGCAGTGAACACTTCATCAACTGCAAAGAAGACTTCGTCACAGGAAGGAGCGCCCCACCAGTTGGCTTCTGGGCTTGGTAAGTCGTGGTGATCAACCCAGTCCACAACACCAGGAAGCTCGAGGGCTGGAGATGGATCGACGCTCAGAAGACGAGCATGTGCCTTTGTGGAAAGTACTAGACACCCGTAAAGCTCATTCTTCTGAACGGGAATGTCATCCGTATACTGCGCCTCTCCAGTGCACTGTTTCAGAGCAGCAACATGAGGGCGCTCCGAACCAAGGATCTTTTGGGTGTAGGCCTTGGAAGAGTCATGATCTTTCTCTCCTGTGGAGATAATACGCTCAATTTCACCAATGGCTTGGGAGTCGATCTCAATGGCCTCTTCGGCTTTCAGCTCAGAGAGGACCTCGTTGTAGAATTTGTAGAAGAAGCCAAGAGCCAGAGATTTCCTATAGGTAGCCATACCACCTGGTACGCCGAATCGTAAATCAAAATCCTCTTCCAAAGCGTTCATCACGCCCTCCAAAGTCGATGGATCAGTCCATTTTTTGCCTTGGAGATATGCCACGGCCTTCTTCGCGGCAACGGTGATGGGAGCCATGCCGCCGTATACGAGGTCCACGCTGTCGACGGTATACGCATCACTGAGAGCAACACGCAGTGCAGAATTCACAATAGCGATATCGTCGTCTTTTCTCTTTGCTTGCTTATAAGCCCTCATATATTCTCCCTTCTCTCTGGCGGCTGGAATACGGAGGCTTGCAATGATCGCATCCGGTGGGAGAGCGGTAACACGGTATCCTTTGAAGAACTCAGACATAGGGATCTCGGTAGTCTTATCCAGCGATTTCGCCACCAGGATGGCATTGGATGCCACGAAAACGGGGTTCAGATCGGAAATTGGGGAGGCCGTAGCAATATTACCGGCTGGTGTACCGACATTACGGATTTGCCTGCCTGCAAAATATCTAATCTGTTTCAATATCGCGGTAAACGGCTGTCCGCGTGCTTCTCCGTAGTGCTTTACGGCTTCTTTCGAGATTTTCTCCAAATCAGTCAAGACAACGTTTCCACCAATTTCGAGGTAGTCCTTTTCAAATGAATATTGCCTCAGCTCGGGAATATCTCCCACGAAAACTGATACGTTGTATTGCATAGCCTTGAATTTGATCTCAATCTGCGTCTCGGTACTACCGCCAATGATCTTTGCTGAAGGATACACGCTCTTGATCTCAAGCAGCTGTTGCAAGGTGACTGGTCTATACCATCTCTTTTGCTTATTTCCAAATGCCAATGGTTTGAATTCGTGTTTACGTAGTGCGGGAGGGAAGATGAGTTCCGTGTCTGGTTTATACTCGATGAACCCAGGCGGAGTAAATTTCTTGATAGGCTGAGAGTCTGCGTCTATTCCATCTTTGCAGCATCTTCCATTTCCATTCTCCATGCAGCATCCGTTTCCCCCATTTGTCTTAGCTTTACCACACGACCTTTCCACGCTGAAGCTCTGCGCCGCGTCGAGAATAGGTCTATATCCCGTACACCTGCAAAGATTTCCATCGAATGCTTCCTCCACGTCGTGTTCGCTGGGGCTTGGATCGTTTCGGAGGAGTGCATATAAGCTCTAGTAGGGTATGTTAAGAGTCATATGCATGTGAATAGTAGAAATGACGTACCATAACGATTCCAGGAGTGCAGAAGCCGCATTGGCTACCATTGCTCTTCGCTATTCTCTCTTGGGCTGGATGTGGCTGCTTCGTGTTTCCAATGCCCTCGACGGTGATAACATGCTTGCCATCGACACTGACCAGCGGCGCAAGGCAAGCATTGACGGAAGCATGATATATATTTTTAGTCGTAGGGTTGAATTGGGATACAACCTGAAAGATATCAATATCGGACGGCTCGATAGCTTCTTAGTAGCTGTATCAACATACAACAGTACAAGCACCGCAACCACCTTCTGCACAACCAAGCTTCGTTCCTGTAAGTCCGATGCCTCGCAAGTACTCTAGTAAGGTTACTTCAGGGTCAGCGGAGTCAAGCACGACCTTTGTGCCATTTAGGTAGAAGCGTAGGGTGTCATCGTAACTCTCCGTGACCGAAACCAATGACCGTATCGATTCGGCTGGCACATCTGGCACACAAATTCCAGGCGCCATTGTGAATAAGCCTTGTAGAAAGCCTCTCTCTAAAAGTGTTCGGTTTGCAATGAAACCATCAAAAAGTTTTGAGAAAGCTACCCTGCAGATGTAAGGTTGGGGGTGGGGAAAATAAGATATGGCAGATGATCGAATTTAGCGGCAATTGACGAGGGAATTCAATATAAAAGAAAGATAGGACATCAGACGAATAAGAGTAAAGACAAATGCCGCCCCTGTCCTTATCAATGGAAAGCTTCACGTCCCGCGCTGCACCTGTATGCACACTTCGCGCCTAGAGAGGAGGGCGGCGATGACCGTTTGCTGGATCGTAGAGTGGCAAACTTGACTAGCCTTTATTTGGACATACGTGACGGGATGATACCTAATTTGAACCCGCTTGACGATGCACTTTTGGCGAGAATACGATGATTTGTGGCTTCGATTGCAAAGTAAACGGTCGCTCCCGGGAGTCGGCGGATAGACGGAGGTCGGAGGTGCATATCAAACGAGGCCGATACATCATCCACGTCACGTGCGGTTGCAATTTTAGCTTTCCCAAAATATAGGGAGGCATTCGCTTGACCTGGAGCTATATACTTTTGGAAACCTCCGGAAGCAAAATTAACTTCATATTTGAATTAAAATGGGCAATACTCTCCAGCTTTCATTAATTTAGAAGAGTTGAGCTGCTATGTTACATACTGAACGCAGAAAATAGCCACACCCACCAGATGCAACACCGCCATTGTTGAAGCTGTGGCCAAATCTGGTCACCACTCGGAATCATTCTGCCTGAGAGCCGCAAGCACTTTCGCACCTTACCATGATTATGAAGCCTTGAAATACGAAGAGAAAGAAGAGAAAATGCTTTTCGAGTCGAATAACTTGTAAAAATGAGTGTTTGTTGTGGGCCGGAGCACGGATTCGTTTCATCCAATCCAGAGTGACTGCAGCAGCATGATGACTGACCAAAGAGAGAGCTTCTTATGCAAATGATTTGGACGGCGAGAGACGTGAGGCCAAAATCAATCCGTTGACCAATCAGACATGGATATGTTGGAGCAATTGATCACCGATGCCAGATGAGACTATCATATCATCGACAGTAGGTTTCAAGCCAGTCAGAAGACGCAGCAGCAGAGATCAATGATATCCATCCGGGGTATTCAAGATATGCGTTGTCATCCATGATGAATCCATAGAGCAGAGGTCAATCATGATGGGCATGCAATCAAACGAGATCATCCACAAGTCAAAGACGATATCAAAAACCCGGTCGCAGGTCATAGCAGTCGAGAGCAGTCCGGGATGTAGAGTCATGCCAAGAATAGGAATCGCGCAAAAGCATCGGTCATGCATGCATGCATCAGTCGTCGAAGAAGTCTCAGCAGGAGGCGCATCAACGTCACGGCGGACACATCAAGCTGTCGTCTAGGCAGCTCCAGGTGGTCTCTGATCACCACCTTGGCTCTGTTGGGCGGCGACAGAAGCCCAATAGTATGCCACCCAGTTCTGATAACCGCCCCAAGCAGCATATGGATCTTCACCAGCAGCTGCTTGTGGTGGCGCGTTTGACTGCACTTGTGGCAGATTCTGTACGGCACCTTGCGGCTGGCCGTAAGGCTGCTGCTGTTGTGAGTAGTTGTCACTATAGTTGTTGACGTGGTCACGTCCTCCGGGTTTTCTATTCCCGCCATAACCGCCATTCTTCTCTTTCTATTCAGAATTAGTGCCAGATCACGTTCTAACCACTTCAATTTAATCTTACCACCGAGTCCACCTTGTCCCAAATGGCTTTCTTCGCATCATCAATAGCTTGTCTCGTTCCAACAAGACCAATCTCGCGTTCGATGTCAGCACCAGATGCCTGGGAGACATTGATCTTGCATCCAGTGGAATTCTGCATTTCCTTGATTGTTTCTCCACCTGATCGATAATTAGAATTGAGTGTGATGTGACACTTTCACAACATCTGCTTACCTTTGCCGATAATCATGCCAACGGCATCCGAAGGAACCATGATGGTGTCGTTAACCTTGTTACCGCCGCCAGCTCCGCCAAAAGAATCAAAATCTGGACGTCGTCCTTCTGGGACTTGGTTTCCGCCACTTGCGAGAGTTTTGGTGTCACTGTCGACGATTTCCAAGATGAGCTCCTTGGCCCTTGCAGCAGCCTGTGGAGTGCCGATGAGATTTACAGGGCGTAATCCATTAACACTCTTATTTTCACCGACGATATTCACATGGCATCCACTTCGTTCTTGCAGATCACGTATGGTTTCGCCTCCACGTCCGATGATCAGGCCTACTGTTCGATCTGGTACCATAATCTGGATGCTGTTTTCACCTTCACGGAGGGCTGGTTGGTGGCCAGCTTTTGCAGCAGCACCACCACCCCTACCGCGGCCGCTAGCAGCTTCACGCGCAGGGTTACCGCCATTTTCTTCGATGATTCGGTTGATTTCTCTCTTAGCATCAACGCGTGCACGGAGATTGCCAGTAATTTTGCATTGTCTCTGTGGACCTCCTGCTTCAGGACCAGTAACAAATTGGATTCTAGTACCAGTATCCTGTTCAATACGACGAAGATTTTCGCCCTGTCGACCAATGACCAACCCAACAAGAGAAGAGTCAATGAGTATGGTTTCCGAATTATCACTGGATGGGGGAGAACGATCACGAGCAGCATACCCCCTAGGTGGCGAGAAGTTATTTCGTCCTCGTGGGGGGGAGCGAGACCTCTCTCTTCCATAGCCTATGCCTCCTCGCCGCGGATCCTCCCGACGTTCATCTCGGTAAGGGTTATAACTATCTCGAAGGTTATCACGCCGTGGGGGGGTTCGCGATCGCGATCGCGAACGACGGTAGGAGCGGCCGGCTAACCTCGGGTCTTCCCTAGAGACTGTTCTAGATGTGAGAAAACCGTCTCGCGTTGATGAATTTGTATAAAAATTATAAGCGCTTACCTGTACTACTACGACCAGAGTCATAAGCCAAGCCTTTTTCAGCGGCAAATCCACGCGCTTTGGCGAGCGCATCTTGAAGGCTCACGGAGCCTGTATTTACTGGCTTGATCGCGCTCAGGTCTAGACTGCCAGAGTTTGTAGGTTGAGGCAACGCAAAGCCTGGTATTCCAGCAGGCGGTGTTGGCGCTGGATAGCCTTGAGGAATGTTCTGTTGCGTTTGATGTTGCTGAGGCGGCTGAGAAGGTGTGCTAGCAGGTCTCTGAGCAGCTGTTGATGGTATAAGTCAGTATCACTGGTAGACAGATTTAAAGTTAATGAACACGTACCGAGAGCTGCTAAGATTGCAGAAATATCTGGCTGAGCAGCCATGATTTGAGATGAGAAATGAGAAAGCCGCCAAAAGATCAAAGCACAAGAGGAAGTGGTGGCTTCAAGTGCTTCGAGTTCAGCTGTGCTGTTTTGAAAAGAGTCGACAAAGAAGGTGTCGAGTGAGTGAGTGCAGGTAGTTGGAGAAATACAGAGAAAGGCACGAGGTGGTGATTTCAAGTGTGCTAGTCCAAATATAGCTTAGCGAGAGTTCAAGCTTGGAAACGTTGAAGCGAAATAGGACCATTTTACTCTCGATGATATGCAACAGTCACTCGATGGAGGGGATGTCCCTTCTATTCTTTTCATTCTATCAACATTCAAAGCCTGATTGCTAAAGCCATTGACGCGATTCCAGAGCATGCCAAGCCTGATCCTTTGCACCCCTACAGCCCTAGAGGCAGCACCCCAGTAAGAGTCGTCAGCAAGACCTTGGGGCTTTCACTCATCATATAAGATGCCCTGGAGATTTTGCGTTCATTTCGTATCATCCTCATTTTTTTGTCCTTTGGCATGAAAGAACCCACAGGACTTTATTCTATAGCCCAGAATTTGTATTCGTAACAACGACCAGGTCCACCAGCTTTATCGACGTTCCTAATGCTATATACTAAAGACTTCCAAAACTCCTCCCGTGGTAACCTACTAAACCAACCTCACTCTCAAAGTTTACCAAGACAGCAGATAGGTTCTCTGGTATTCAGATCAATCCCCTGCTGCAATGATGTTGAATTGAATGACTTCAAGTTCGTGCTCCTTTTAACGATTTGCTCCGAACAAGGAAAGACGGTCTTTGTATGACACGAGTTTTACTCCGACTATTGACGGGCCGGGAACTAGGTTTTTTTTTCAAGTCTTTGTCAATCTCTTATTCGTTGAGTGATTTTCTTTGTGCAAAGGCCTACAAGAGATCCACAAAACCAAGGAGTTGGTGAAATAAGATATAATGCTCTAATAATAAAATCTTGATTCAATGGCAAACACAAGATATAAGATATATCAGGCTTTGCTTCTACTTGCTCAGGATGCTCAGGATGCTCGAACAACGAAATATTGCCAAGCATCACTTATAATCTTTAACACAGGGATCAATAAAGCTCACTCAACTAATGATCACTCGAACTCATCCCCTTCAACCAACGCGTCTCTCTCTCCTCCTCACCGACCTCTACTAAGCTATAGCTCCCAGGTGCCACCGCCCTCCCCAATCTTCCTCCCTCCTCCACTATCGACACATCCTCGTACCCCTTTGTCGACCGTAGCAACCCTGATGCCTCTGCACACATGTTCCTCGACAAGTCCACCTCAGGCACGCCCGCCAAACGTGGCATGGGCGGACACTACTTCTGTTACGACCCAGACTGGAAAGGCACCTGCGGCTACACTTCTGCTTCAACTTCATCCCCGTCAGCTTCGACTAGATCTGCAGCGCCGGCCCGGACCTGGGCTCCATGTGCTGGTACCTTGACAAGGAGCTGTGCTATGGGAATATGATTGAGGTCAGGTATCTCGGCACTGCGGATCTGAAGACTGTGGGTTTTGATAACAAGATCAGGAGTTGGACGTATTTATAGGATTGGCACAATGCCACTGAGATGCCGAATCCGACCATTCCTTGAGGTCGCATGGGGTAGGTTTAAGATGTAGGAGCTATTACATGGTGGGATGTGGGTTTTAAGGAGGGCTTCTTTTACGTTTCTCCGCATTGGTGGGACTGGGCAGACTGGCACTTAGATTGTGCAGTTTTTCTTTCTTTTTCTTTTTGAAAATTTGGATCTTCCGCTGCGTCTTCCGCCGGGATTATTCTGGAACGATTTTCTAGCCTGTGTGTTTGGATGCGATTTTCTTTATTAAATTAATATCCTAAATATTAATGCACAGAACTCAATGTTGTACCAGGTAATCGGATCTTCCTCAGGGCGCTTCTATCATTACTAGAAGTTCCCAACTCTAGTTCAACCTACCAAAGTCATTGAGGCAAGGCACACGCGACGACGGGAGGTGGTAGGGAGGGAGTAGGTTTGTGAGGTTGCGCGTGTGAGGCTGGACTTGGCGTTTGAGTTAGGGAGGGAGAAGCCTTTTGTTTCTATGTGTGGTAGGCGTAGCTAATTATATGTTCTTTTTCTTGTGCACAGGATCTTGTACTACATATTACACAAGTTTAGTCAGTAAGCCTCTCGGTATAGTTTCGCCACCACATAGCTTGACGATGAGACCGATCTCTATTTTCGCTGCATGATGATGGCAATGACGATGTGAGGAGCGGGGAAAGAAGATTTAAAGGAGGATCTGAGGGTTTGATGTAATAATTGCTCCATTATGTCCATGTAGTGCAGAAAGGTTACTTCTGAGTGATTTTTTGGTTGATGGCGCTGTTGAAGAGTGGGAGGGTTGGTTTGGGGTGTGTGGGGGCTTAGAGCGTGCGCAGCTGGTGAAGGCCCTTCCTGCCGTCTCGCTTCTTTGGCTAAGAGAGCTGCCGAGGATCTTGTGGCTTATATTCGCAGCGCGGCCGCCTACGGATCCAGCTTCAAGGGAGAGCGCGCATGCGAGGACTCCGGCATCCGCTGTGACAAAATTTAGGATGGCTTTAGGCTCATAACCGGAAGATGTGATATCTTATGAAAAGCGCTTCTGTCGCTGCAGTTGCTTGTGTGCCTGGAAAAGCCGGCGGAGTGCCTATCGCATAAATCTCTTTTACAATTCCTCGCAATCTCACGACACGACCGGTGGACACAGAAAAGGGGACTGGATATTGATGCTATTCTCGGAATGCAACTCGTAGCTGGGAGCGAACTGGGAGGCAGACTTGAAAGAGAGGATCGAGATGGAGACTCTCACTAGATCGAGACGTTGACTCTCATCAGGAAAGAAATGTTTAATCTCAATAGAACGCGATTGTGATTGTCACCAGAGCGAGAAGTTAGCTCTCACCGCAAACCGAGATGTCCACTCTCACCACAAAGTTTATCACCAGACATGGATATGAAGGCAAGCAAGAGAGCGAGCACAGAGCAATATCATATCGTTCATCTATCTACTACATAAGCGAGTACCATCTATGAAGCAAGACCAAAACCAACCTCATCCAATCCCAACCACCAAGTGCGAAGCCCAGAACTTCTTCCTCAACGGCTCACACAAGGCGAGCATGTCAACGAAAAGGGGACGAATCTACAAGGGATTCATAGAAGGGTCCAAAAATTACTTCACGACCAAAAGGCCATGAAGATCGGTCAGGTAGTAGTTTTCAACTAGCTAAAACGCGGTCTCGGACGAATCCTCACTGACACGCGTAAAACCCCTGCACTGAGATGGAAAAGAAAGAAAAAAGAAGAGGAAACGGACTGTGGTGGGCGAGATTATATAGAATAAGCCAAGACGCTAATTGCTAGTGGCTTGACTGTTGCCTGTGGCACGTGAGGCCCACTTTTGTATGCGCCTGAGGCTCGCTTGCTCTCTACTCTCTCCAGCTCTCTACTCTCTCCAAACATCACTTCAAGATTGATGAGGCCAGGCCGAACGGCTTAGACGTGCGAATTGAAACCTTGAAAAAATCCGATGCCATTGTTTCTGCCTATGAGCATGCCCAGATCACATTTTATCTCTAAAGGCCAATCCTCTCGACAGGCGGGTAGGCTACCTTTCTATGGCCTCCTTGTACATATACTTTCTGAAGGTGTTTTACCTTGTTAAGATGCAGTATTGTTCAGCATCACTCAAAGTTATCCCGTTCCTCGGGCGATAATTTCGTATCTCCACAGCTTCAACTCATTTCAAACTTCGACTATAGATGAAGTTCCCGGATTCAAACGAAAGGTGTGTTACGCACAGTTTCCTCCCGAAAGCGGCAACACACCACAGTGACGAGCTCGAGGGAGACTATGCCAATGTATCAACCGGAAGCCAAGACCACCTTGAATGATTTACCAGAGGAAATGATCTTAGGAATCCCTTCCCTTTTCCCACCACACCAGCCGCATCTCTACCTAGGAATGTCTTCAGCCATCAGACGTCTACATCGCCTAACATCGTCCTTCCTATACGACACCCCTCTCCTCCACCGCAATCGCATGGCTAAATATTTCCTTCGGATAATCGTTCAGCAACCGGAACTAGCATGCCAGGTGAAAGAGATACGCCGACTTTACTTATATCGCAAACGCAACCGCCAACCCAGACTACCTGCGTCTGAGCATGAAGAGGTGGTGGTGGCGCAGCTGAAAAGGCTCCGAACTCCAAACGAAGACAAATGGCTGGAGAGACTCATGACGAATGGGGGCATCGCTGACCTTGCTCTGGTTCTGTGTCTGACGCTCAAAGTAGAACATCTCAATCTAGTTAATATCTTTAATAAGGATCAATGGCTGCATGGCCTGTCCATGTGGATGTGGCCTATCATCTTCGCCGCGCTCGAATCGCCTTTTGGATTGGTCCACAGCTTTGCCTATCTACAATGAGTCTCAGTTGAACTCTTCAATATAAGTCTGGCCCAGATATCACCAACGTTCCAATTGCTGGCCCTCTGGATTCTAGAACTTTACGGTTCCAAAGAGTAAGAGGACATAAGCATCTGGGACCGCCTACCTCTTACGTCTGCGATGGAGAACTTATCTTTAAAAGATAGTGTTATGCATTCTGGAGCGCTGGCATACGCAATTCAAGCCTGCAAGTCTCTGAAAAAACTCAAATACGATAGCGCTTTCGCGAACCATGAGACCGAACCGTACACTCCAGGTGCTTGTTCCCTGCTCTGAAGGCTGCGCTTAGAACACACCAGCTCTCTCTTACGCATCTCGAATTTAATCTCTCAAGCAACAACCTCACAGAAGACCACGAGATGTATGGCTCTATCGGACATATCCAAATCTTTAGCAGATAAATAAGTTTATCCTTGCCTCTCTGCTTACTATTCAAGGCGGACTCAGGATCGGTACCTCTTGCAGAATCGCTACCGTCCGGACTCGAGAAGTTGAGACTACTTCTCTACTACAGAGAGCCTGATAACACGAAGGCATTAGAGGATCTGGCGATGTTACGCAATGCATGTTTCCCTAATCTGACCGAAGTGGACGTCGATTATCACTTCACCTGCCCTGCGGTATTAGAGGTTGACTTTGAGTCAGTCATCCCACTCTTTACGAGAGCTCATGTCATTCCAAGTATCAGATTCCGGATAAGTTTGGTTCTTCCTGAGACCCAAGGGTGTCAATCGTTGGCGTTGAGTCCGCAGATTATTTTATGCATGGGAGACTGGATTCTTAGCCTTCGGCGCACCATCTGCGGGAGCACCAATATTTCACATGCTACTGCTCACTTCTAGAGTCCCACAAATACCCCTATTGTCAATTCTTTGAGAGAGCCAATATTTATGCTCAATCCGGATATATAGCTGCAAGGTTCAAGCGTCGCCGTGGGGGATAGCTTTCTCGGCGCCAAGAACTCCGAGTTATCTTCCCCATCACGTTAGCTCCACTCAAAGCAGGTGACCTCGACTCAACACCAGCTCACGGTACCAGAACATTGGGGTTTCTCAGCCACCCGCCGTCATCATTCTATTTACTCCGAGTCATTCAACGAATGTGGAGGCCTACGAGCAGTTGATGTTTGACGAGTTAGGCTGGACGAGTTGGACTTGAAAACGCCAATCATAACGAGTTATACTCACAATGAGCGAACTACATCCCAAACCGCGACGAGATGGCGCTCAGGGGGATCCCACCGAACTCAGCCATCAACAGACCAAACTCACCAACCTTCCAAATGAGATTTTGCTGGAAATCCCCATCTAGCTGCCAGATTTGTCCGGCGGGCGAGGTAAGGCGTTTTTCCTTGATCTTCTCTTGATAAGCTAGCCATGCGCGGCCTTGCAAAGCCTTTCTTATACAACTGCTATCCTCGTCCCGACCAGAGGGCTTTTGGGTTGTTTCTTTCTCGCATCATCAATCGTCTGGACTAGGCTCGATTTGTTAATGGGCTAACATTAGGAGAGCATTTGAACTGCATGAAGATTGTATATACCAAGGCTGTATTTCAGGAGGGCATCTGTCAAATCATCTCGAAATAGGAGTCTATTTCGAAGACCGCAAAGTGAATCCGGCAAGAGCCTCCCAAGGTGATGCCTCGGCGTGGATCCCGAGAATATAACGTAGCAGAAGACCCCACCGGGGAAATTCAGCAACAGCTTTGCACTATAGTATGCTCATTTGAACTCCCGGAAGAGAGAAAACATCTATTACAATTTGAATCTGACCGATGAGCTTCTTGCCAGGCATGATTCAATGACAGAACTAGCGTTGATAATCTCGCTAGCCCCTGATATCGAGGCATTTACGGCTTGACTTTCGTTCTGCTTCGAACCTCCATTTTGAGCGATGCCAATCCTGCATTCTGCCATGGGCCATTTATACAGCAGAGTTCATAGTTTCGCACATTCGAGGGCTTACCATGTGCATGGATAAATCGTAGCTCCTCTGTATCAGTTATATTCCCCATACAATTATTGCGCTGTTTGGAGTTCTACAAAGCAGAAGCCGACGAAAAGGAATATTCTGACTACGTATGGGAGTCTTAAAGTAAAACAACCGTGATTCATGAAAACTACGTTCGTTGCATCCTGATAGAAAACGTGATAGACTCATACTGAGCTTTGAAAGGTTCCAAGTAGGAATACGTTTCTAACACCATCGGAGATTATGAGCTACTTGACATTGGCTGGGAAACCGCCATTCTCTTTTCTCGGCAACCATGAGAATTCGGTTGAGAAGTTTTTTCTCCTTCACTGCGCGCAGCAACCAGGGTCCGACGAACTCCCGTACGGTTTTATTGGCATCGGCAGCTTTCAGCTTCACTACGGTCTCCATGGCTCGCTATAGGGATTTAGTAACTTGAAGGAGCTGGCTATTTCTTGATAATTCTACCGTGGACTGGTAACAACCAACACTACGCGGAACCCTAGGAATCTCACCTATCAAGCGTTCTTCCATCCTCACTCGAGCGCCTCCATATACAAAACTACGATCCAAATTCTGAACAAACTGTTATTACGGAAAGAACGGTACTGGAATTGGCGAGGTTGTGCCCGGGCTCTTTTCCACACCTCACTAATGTGGTTATAACGTCCGAGAGCCATGTAGCCGAAGGCCATGTCAGCGAACATGCCCAATGGCATTCAGACCTAGTGGCAGAAGATTTTACGTGGGCATGCGTCAATTTCACGAGGACTATGACTGGCGCAAAGGCAAAGGAGTTGATTGGACAATTTGTAAAAATGGTCAAGGGAAAAAAAAGAACGAGGAAGCGGCGAAATGAAAATATGAGTGGATTGAAAGAGGCGGAAACTCGCCATCTCAGCGTTTAAATCGACTCTATGAGCTTGCGCGTTACTGGGCTTCCATTGTCGCTGCTTGTCTCAGCCTGTTACGGATGTCCAGTCACGAAAGAACTCGTGCGGATGCAGCCTTCCCATCTTTCCTTGGTGCTCAAACTTCTTACAGTAATATAAAAATACACAATCGCGTAAAAATGTACACCAAGGCCGTTAAGTCTCTTCATTTCGTGATACGGCCTGTTCTACTCCACAAGCTGGAATTGGCCCAGCTATTTGACGTCTAGATATCTTGTCCAACCAACCAACAAAAGAAATCTCATTTACACTGTATAATTTCTACCAAGACTTTACACTCTACCACAACAATCATCCCCGCCAACATTACCCACCGAGAGATAGACCATAATCTTCCATTCCACTCCACCGCCCAGATTTCCCCAATCCGATTCCTCATCAACCCTCCGACCTCTACAGCAAAAAAAGTTGTACGCGGGTCTACAGCAAGCTAAACTTCAATTCTACACCGAGAACCCTGTGGCTCTATAGCGAGAGTCTTCCGACTCTACATGGAAGTTAACTACGGCTCTACAGCATGGAGAATTGGGCTCTGCACCGAGCACACTCCAGCTCTCCACCAATGCCAACCCCAGCTCTAAACCGAGGACATCAGACTCTACACAAAAGACGCTCCTGCTTTACACAAACAACAAGTAGCCTACGATTTCCTTCGGGGGAAACAGGCTAGTTGACTTATATCGGGACACTATGATATAATAAGCCTTGACATTTTAAAAATACAACTTTTTATGCTAATGCGAAGCCACATGCTCCCTGAAGCCTCAGGGGCGCAGGGCCCTCGGGCTGTCAAACTAATCAACTTAAATCAGTAATCACACGAAACAATGCCTTGTAAACATCTTTTACACTACACAGTGCACGGGTTTCGCAGTATCACGACTCACGTCACCAGCAGCCACAACGGCACACACAGAGTTGCATACAGGAAATTGATAATTGCCTCATCCCCAGTTCCCAACTCAATTTCCTCCTATACACTTCCTCCAGAAAAAGAAAACTGCCTCCAACCACTCTCGCTATCTTCTCTCCGTCCTCTCCCCACCCCTCGCCTCGTCCCTCCTACCCATCCACCAGCCTAACAGCCTCATCCAAAACATCCCCTCCAACCCTCCAACTCCTCAGCAACACACCTTTCTCACCAAGTACCTGCTGTGCGCGCGCCCACCGCTGCCGCCAGAGCTGTTCTTTTTTATTCAACGCCTGTAAATTCCCATTGCCGCTCCCATATCCGCCACCGCCGTTGCCATTCCCATGGCCGTTCCCATTCCCATATCCACCACCACCGTTGTTTTTATTATTACCATTTTCGGCTCCGCTCGCCATGGTACTATATGGACTAACATTTGCCGAATCAGAACCAGCATACGAAGTTCCATTCCACGCCGAACCGACTTTCCCAGATGCATACAAGACCGGGGCGGCTGGATACGCAGTGATACCCCTCCGAGGCGGCGGCGGAGGCGGCGGAATCGCTCTATCCCTTTCCTTCTCCCTTCTCGCACCACTATCCTCCGACGCACTCATCGCACGCGTAGGGGCTGAGGCCGAGGCCGGGCTACCGTTGGATGGCGCGCTGTGCAGATACGACGAAATGGCTGGAAGATGGTCGTACGCGTCGCTGAGTTTCTGACCTGCGGTGGAGGTGTAAGATTGTTGGTTGCGGCGGACGGGTGGGCATGGCTTGGGGGGTATATTGGGCACTAAGCTTTGGTTTTGGTTTTGGTGGTTTAGAGAGCTGGCTGTGTGAACGGAGGTTGAGAGGCGGCGGGGTTTGGGTTTGGGTGGGGGTGGGGGTTTGGATGTGGAGGATGATGTAGATGTGGCAGTGTATGAGTCGCCCGAGACGATTCGCAGGCCAACGGGTTTGCGGGGAGGCATTGGTGGCATGGATTTTGTGGACGCTACGGAGCCGCGTTTCTCAGACCACTCGTCCGTCTGGCCATCCGTGGCGACGCGGCGAAGAGGAGATGGGCCATGCGGGCCTTGTTCGTCGTCGGAGAAGTCGATGAGATTTTCCTGCGGCCACGGGGAGAGAGACTGGGTGGTGGATTTGCGGGGTGGGAGTTGCGGTCTCTTCGCTGGAGTGTCTTCGTCGTGAGGAGTTGACGACCATGGCTTCATGCTTTTGCGGTGCTCTTCTTCCATATCGCGGAGAGAGGCTGCGATGGCTGCTCTGATTTCCGGGTCGTCATCGTCGTCAGTCCACCTTGGCGATCTTGCTGCGCGGCTGGAGCCGTATGGGCTGTTGCCTCGTTGTGACGAGCTTGATGAGTTGTCCGCCGACAGAGGTCCCATTGAAGAGTCAAAGAAGCCTCGCGAAACGGGTGTAGTGACGTCTCTGATGAAGACGCCCAGAACACGGCCGGGATTCTCGAGCACAAATTCGGTATAGACCTCAAGGTCCGCCTCTCCACTGTCTCCGACAAGAATGAAGCTCCTCTCAGGAAAATCCCGTGCGATTTTGTTGAGCGTGCTCTTCTTTCGTTCCGCTACCGGTTCGAAGATGCCCTGCAACATACCACTGTACTGCTTCAAATGAAAGGACCCTGCTGGCAGACCGGCCATAGAGAAGAATTTCTTCAAAACAGGGTATAATTGCCACGGTGAATTTGAAACGTAGTGGAACTTGACGCCCATTTCGGCCATTCGAGTGTACCATTCTTTGACACCCTCAATTGTGAGATCGCCCAGCTCTCGGATGAAAGCATTGCGGAAGATCTCCCGAGCACCGCTACCAATCGCAGAATGCTTAATAGTGTCGTCAATATCGCTGATGAGACTGACACCTTTTGGCTCGGTGATGATCACGTCTTCTGTTGCAGAAAGCTTTTCGGATGCCAGTACTCGAACATGTGTAGGAACAAAATCTAGAGCTGCACGGATATTGAAGTGGCCTGCAGCATTCGTATATACAGTCCTCTGCTTCGATAATTCATCGTTGTAGAAGAATGCACTGATTGGTATGTTCGCTAGTGGATTTGCCATGAAAGGCTTGAGCCTCGCCATTAGACGGGCATTAGCTTCTTGAAGTTGGGCTGCATTCATGTCCGCTGGCTGGTTCCAAGACGCTCGTTTCTGGACAGGCGTTATCCCATCATCGATCCTCAAAGAACTATTGGAGACCACATGGGTAAGTTGGAGGGGAGTGGAGCCTTTCCGCGAGTCTCGCATTGGCGAATCACCCCGACTTGGGGAGTTGTATGTGCTCAATGATTCACTCTCTTCATCAACAGGTATTTCGCTGTATTCACCATTGGATGCGATAGCTGCCTCTTTCTCGCCCTTCTTCAAGATAGATTCGGCTTCCTTCGACGCTAATTCTTCATCGAGTTTTGCTGCCCTTGCATCCGCTTTTTCTCCATGACCTGTGTGTGGACTCGTGTTTCTGCTGCTTGGTTCACTAGTAGAGGGACTGGTCTTGGCAGCTGGGGGCGCTTGTATGCCTACTAGCTGTCGTGCCAGACCGACGAACAGCCTGTTCTTTCGTGACATTTGTCCCTTGTGAGGAGAATATATCCAGCCTCGAACATCGACATCAACTACAGCGTTATCATCTTCGTAAATATCCCATTGCTGCCGCCAAAATTCAGCATCTCCAGTCCCGGTCGTATCTCGAACGTCCTGTTCATCCCGGGATGCTTCTTGAATCGCGCCAGGCTCAGCTTGTGGCTATTGTAGATGTCAGATAAGTGGAAGACAGCTGATATCCCTGCCTGGCAGAACTTGCCTTCTTCTTGATATGCTTCCGAGAGTAACTCGGAAACAATATCATCTCCTCATCTCCACTCCTCACAATGGCCGCATCTGGAAAAGCTCCAGGAATGCCGTCATCCACGTCCTCATATCTAGTATCCCTGCTGGACCATCCCGAAGTATAGCTTTGCTGATACGACTGTCTGAGCTCATTCGCAGCCTTGAGATAGCCCGCGAGCTTCTTCCTCCTTGCACCAGGCTCACGGCCCTCTGATCGTAGTCCGCTCATATCTTGCCTTCCAGCTGAGTGATTAAAAGAGCCATTTCTTGGCTGGGTCATCTTGTGTCGTCCCTGGGAAGCATCATCTTTGGTGGAAGGTTGCGAGACTAAAGTCCGACTGCGGCTTCGGAGAAGTTGGAGGACGCCAGGTTTCCTTTTTAGCCTTAAAGACTGTCTGTAAAGTATGTATCGGTATATGCGTGACTGTGCCCTGTGTCTAAGCGTAGGCAGAGTCTCGTGGCGGAACCTGGAGAGCTGTACGCGTGCTCGTTGCCGCGTGCTCGGAAATAGGTAGCGCAGGAGCGATGAACTGTTGGAGCAAGGCTTTCTGCGAAGCGACGGTGGAGCCAGGTTGGTACCTGAACACTTCTGTGTTGTTCAGAATGGAAGAATTATTTAGGAGTGAATAAAAATGCGATTTTCAGCCGCGTGGGCATGGAAAAGCGGGAATAACTCACCAAAATGTCACACAGGCGAGGTACGCCTCCAACGTCACGGAGGGGACCTAAACACCATGTGCACGGACCCGATGCACGCATCACGAACTATGCATTGGGAAACACGGGCTCATAATATGAAGGTGTACTTTTCAGGTAAGGAATAAAGGAGCCTATCCATTGATTGAAAAAAAAAGTATCTACATATATACTGTAACGAAGGGAGATCCGGTTCCTAACAGAAACAACACTACAAACAAATATCTCTCAAAATCACATTTCCAAATCATTAGTCCTCAGTCCAATGCACAATCAATTTCATAACAAGCCTTCGGTGCTAGATTTATGGCCCATGCAGCACACTAACCACTACCAAAAGCTAGAACAATCATTCCCAGCGTTCTTGATCAGCCAAATTACAAGCCTATCAATACTTGCCAGTGTGGTCTACTTTCCACCACCTGTGGACAAGATAGACAATTGCAACAAGCTCTAACCCGTATTTAATTTCTCTATCATCTCTATCCATACTACTTACATTGTGTCCTTTGAAGTGAAATCCATCAGCATAGGCTGTCCAAAGCAGCATGCGCCAAAGGCGAAGGAGGTCTGGAATCGGGTCAACGGGATACTGCACAGTTGTGAAGTATTCCTTAGTTATAAATCCAATTAAACAGAATCCTCTGATTTCCAGACGTGAATTGTCGCCCCAGAAACCATTGTGCCTCCAGATGCTGTTCAGTTAAATACTGTCCCCAAAAGATGCCCTTCTTCGACTCGGCCCACCCTATCCCCATTCTCCTACTGCCTTTTGAGTCGATGAGTCCCAGTTTCTGGATTTATGAATTGCGGAACCAATGAAGCTTGCTACCATAGTCACTAACTCGTCTTGTTTCCTTCCATCTGCTACTTTGGGAAAGATTATGGGCTCCAGCTCTTTTATAGCTTTCGAATAGCCTTGCAGACTTCGTTGTATGTTAAAATAGGTCGATAAGGTTTCTATGTAGCTCTTAGAGTGATAACGGTGGTCTAGTTGCGGTGATAGGATGCTGGGGGTTGGTTCAAACTTTGCGAGGAAGATGTCGGGGGTCCGATGTCTTCTCTGTCAGCAACGCGACTTCACACATCCCCTGCACAACCTCTCTCCATCAATGATGGTGCAACAACTGTAATGGACTGACAAGCGCGCAACTATTCATGATAGTTATAATAGGGGAATGAGAGGGAAAACGGGAAAGTACCAGCAGAGCACCGGATCGCAAGGCATCCCGACTCACCAACACCACGCACTCAATCAAGCCTCAACCCTTCCAAAGGCACAAGCAGTCCCTACCTCGGTTCAAGCTTCGAGATGAATATACTTCAACACGATGTGTTGCCTCGTGAATAAGCTCGATGCACTTCCTCTGCATTACGACTATCAGTTTCTTGTCTCAAACAGACTATGACCGCAGCGCATCCCATTCATATTCGTATTCAACGATTGGACAATGCAGAACCAAGCCTCGATATCCTCGGCGTCGAGGCCATTCGAGACGTCATATCATACATCTGTAGTCAGAAGCTAGATGCAAGATCGCGACGAACCTCATCCGACATCGGGGGCAAAGGGAACCTGCGGTGCCTCTATGAGAAGTTTCAGTCCAAGCCAAAGATCCACATCAAATGGAAAGTAGGGAGAAAGCAAATCACCGGGTACTAGATGTCGCAGGAAGCATCATCTGCATCTCTTCCATGGGTGACAGGGCAGAAAACCATAACCTGGAGTATCTTGGTTAGGAATTGGCAGAGCTACGCTGAGGGCACTCACCTATGGCGAGGAGACTTGTCAGTCTTCTTTCACATTGTATTTTGTTGCCTGCTCGTATGCTTTGAGTACATTCTCTGAAGCAAGGTTCTCTGAGAGGTAGTTGTCGAATGGATTACTGATTCTAGTCTAGCGGATACTGCTCAGGCTTCTGCTCAGGTTCGCTCTAGGAGACTTGTTCATGCACTACTTGAACACACCCGTGTGGCGTGTATTATTCTGGTCAGCTTGAATGGGAGCATAGATACCATCCTGATCAGCTCCGACACCATGATCAAACTCGACACCGTGGCGCCTTCTCCGGTAGTGGGATAGCCTCTCCTGGAACCTCAAGGCCTGGAACCGGGCCATATTGCCGGCTCTAACACGTCGCTCTGGTCTCTCATTTTTCTTTTATCTTTTCCTTTGGTCGTCTTCTAAACACATGTTGTTGGTTACCCTAGTTGGTACATCGTTATGGTGTGGAGTCTGAGGTTCCGTCGCCGTTGAAGGAGTGCAGTTTCACTACATAGAGAGTTCTTGTGGTCACTTTCTTTCTTCCTTTATCATTTCCTTTTATTGTCGTCTGGATAGATGTTGATTACCCTAATTGGTTCGACGTTATGGTGTGGAGTCTCTGGGGTTTCGTCGTCGCGGAGAGAGTTCGAGTTGACTCCACAAGCAGCTTCGACACGATGGCGACGGTGCCATATCATTTACTTGTCTGCCGCGGCCGAGCCACACAAGACCTACCGTAACGTCAGGCAGGAGCTGTAAAAGTTGCGAAGAATGAGTCTCGCACCGATACCCGAAGGTCTCATGTGTCCGAATGCGATTTTCGGTGGTCTCTCATACTTTGTCTCAGCACCGATTCCACAAAGCGCTTCAGCTCGATGCGATGGTACCATGCCTGCGGAGATGTGTCTCGCACCTTCCCAAAAGTTTCATACAGTCTCATACGTTGTGTATCGTATCCGACATCTAAATTTGTTCCATTACATGTTTTGTTTCCATAACGAGCCCCAACACGACGGTGATGGTGCCATTCCATAGACTCGTCTATCCCGACAGTGCCAAGCAAAACCGGTTATCATGTACATCAGTCTTTCTCTTTTTCTTCTGCTTCTGCGAACTAGATTCCTGATATGCATCAGTCGAAGGTTTATAGGCTAAAGTTCAGAAGGCCAGGAGCAGCCGCTGGAATGGGGGTCGAGGTGTGTTGGTGAAGAAAGAAGGAAGCATGGACCTATGAGAAGCTATGAAGAATAGGTGCCACATCACCACCCAAATGTCTCATGGGTGCTTGGTTTGAGAACAGCGGGGCTCCGAACCCCCCTGTGCAGTATCAGCATCACCAACTTCAAGTCGCTCGTCGTATGTACCTGCGTGGAGCTCAAACGGGGTTGCATCACCATGGTGAAGCGCTGTGTATACGTTTCTGGCTGCGGTATCAGACTGTATTGAGTACTTTGCCTCCAACGCTTGTTTCCATGCTTGTGAACCAGATCTTTGGTCGACATAGATATGTCTATATCCACTCTGTCGCTGCTGATGTTGCAGCCGTTATAGTCGTGGGTTGGCGAGGGGAGGGAAGGACGAAGGAGAAGGTGTGGTCGGAAACGGTACCCTATATATTTGTGCCTCCTATCCCGTCGTGAAGTCCCGGCACAACGTAGCGGAGTGGATGTGCCTTTCCTTTGCCATTTGTTTGCCTGAGAAGCAACCAATAACGTTCGGGTAACTATCGCATGCTGATAGCATAGTCATGACCCGTGGGTGTAATATCCAGGTGCGTGAGAAGGGTGGAGTAGCTGGCGGTGGGCTATATCACCACCACGGACGATGGGAGGGACTTTTTCATTTGTCCTTTGCAAGATCTGTCTGGCCTTTGTTGGCTTCTTTTTAGCACAAGCGGTAAAAAGGAGACAAGACTTATTCAAGTAGCAATTCCGGCAACGGTCTGACAGTGGCGGTTTGAAGCCAATCCGGTAGTAAAGACAAATGCAGTTGAAACTCAAGTAGTTGTGCAACACCCTAGCGAGAACCATGCGGTTAGAGGGCCTTCCAAACTTTGCTTTGGATATGCTGCCTGTACTGTTTGCGATCTGCGCTTTATGATAGGCAAGCTCAGCATACTGTGCAGAGAAAATGTGTCTAGCTTCACATAATCAAGTATACATTGCCACAATGAAGTTAAAGTTAGAGAAGTGACAGAAAATGTGGACTTCAGCTTGATGAGCTGTCCATCCTGGTATCTTTACGCTATCAAATTTTCCAACCCAGAAAATTTGGTTCAGAAAAACACCCATCCGTGTCCCATCCATAATTGGAAGGCACTCATGCAGAATTCAAGTACTCTCATATGCAAACCATCCCTAAGGAAGGCTGGGCCAAAAACGCCGGTATGCAGTCGTAAACCGAGAATCGTCGATGCCTCCCTTTTATATCTCCACGTTGTATTCTGGGACAAAGCCAAGGTTGGCTAATGCCTTCTCCTTCTTAGCTTGCTTGACCTTGCGCTCGGCCTTTTCTTTCTTCATCAAGGCATAGACTTCCTCGACGGGCGCGAGAGTGAGGCCGGGAGGCGGAGTATCCTCCTTGTCGAGATCCTAGAGTATATTAGCCACTGCCAGAATTCGGCTCGAAGTACGAGGTGTGGCAGAAGACCACTCACGATTTCGCACAACATCGAGATATTCTCGCCCCTGATGATATAGACGCCGCGTGGAATTTCGGCGTAAATGCCTGTCGCGTCGATCCGTTCCACACAGTCCGTCATGAGTACGTTACCTGTGAAGTACAGTGTTAGCTCTGTCAAGAGCTTTAGCTTTTGGGTTATTCCGTGTTGCTTACCAAACTGGTCCCAACTTCGAAGGACACCCAAGATCTTTTGATTGTCACGTAGGATCGCCATGATTTTCTCTGCAAGAAGACAGGAAGTCTATGGTTAGCTTACACCCCTGAACAGAAGCTTGAAGTTTGCAACCCGGGGTAATTACTGTCAGTTATGTCCATCAGTTGTGCAGCTGTGATAAACATCTGCGGGGGTAGCTGTGGGACCTGGGTTCCACCAAGGGCATGGCCGACCAGAAGGTGCGGGGGAAGAGATCCCAGGGAAAGATTCGGCGCAGAGGGTTGTGGGTCATTCATATCCATGGAGTGCATTGGTTGCTCCAAACTGGTCATTGGGAGGACGGATTGCTGGTGTTGAGTGTTATGGTCTCCAGGGTCGAGAGTTGGATGACGATCCATTGCGGTTTGTACGAGGACTGTTCAGAAAGACGAAAAAAAAGAGGGGGGTTCAAATGGAAGGGGATGAAGGAGAGTTCAGGCAAAAGAGAAGAGAGGTCAGTCCATGGTCAGCTGGCGAAGCTCAAGATCCTTTTTCGTGAACAGATGAATGTCCAACGGGATAACATCGGCTCTTCGATTGCCCACTTCCCGCCCGCATTTTAGATCGAGCTTGGCGCCGGAATGAGGAAGAAGGTTTGTCCGCTGTATGTACCTGAAAACTGCCGGTGGTCATCTCAATACCACCAACAATGGCTTGATTCCAATTCGATTAATTTAGGTTAAATGGAGTAAGACTCTGTAGGTAGCGGACTCGCGGTTGTGAGACTACATTGTTCTGAATGCGTCCAAGCGCTTACCAATGCGGCTGAAAGGCCATAGAATTTCGGATGATTTCGTACGTGAAGATGCACTCGTTCAATTCTTATCGTCCGACACAACTACTACTACTTCTAATTACTCTCTATTTCCTGCCACCAATTTTATACTTCTTGATGGATATCTCAATATCCGTTAATTGCTCCTCGAACAATTCAATTATTTGAGTTTATATATCTCCCTTATCAATGTACCTCAGTCCTCCACCATGGCCGTACTCTTCAAGCTACTGAAGCAGAAATGGTTCGCACACTCCGGCCCCACTATCCCCCTCGAGGACAGAATCGTCATAGTCACAGGCTCCACCACCGGCCGACGTTTCGAAGCTGCTGTGATACTCTCAGCCGTAGGAGCCTCCAAGCTCATTCTCGGCGTCTGCTCCCTCGACAGAAGCCACGAAGCCAAGTCCGCCATTGAAGCTCACACCCACCAACTCAACCAGATCGAACTTTGGTCCCTCGACATGGATTTACACGGCAGCATCCAACAATTCGCCGCGCAAGCTTCGAAAGACCTAGGCCGTTTAGACATAGTCATATTGAACGTCGCTGTACATCCACCCACTTGTAAATAGATTCCGCATGAGTGGGAGGAGACGTTGCAGGCCAATTCCCTGTCGACCACGATCCTAGGCCTGCTCCTGTGGCTAAAGCTGAGGGCCTCCAAGATAGCGGAGAACACGCCTGTCTTAGAGATGTATAAGCTGGGAACGGGACTAATCAGCTGAACTCATAGCTGAGCACAAGAATGCCGCGAATCTCGTCGAGTGATATAACGCCGAGGCCGACTATATGGATCGGGTGCAATACACCATTCCGAAGCTCTTCATGTACACGAAGCTTACCTTTGCACGTCTCGCGGTTGGGGAGGACGGACATCTCGACGTCTTTATCACGTCAGTATGCCTGGGACGTTGTAAATCAGACTTGCGGGAGATTATACTTCGCTAAGTTACCGATTCGTGGTTTCGGTTATGTTCTTTCTTCTCTTTTGAAGTACAGAGGCGGGGCGGAGGACACTTGCTAGCAATGTCACTCTAGGAGAAAAGGGCCATGGGAGATTCTGGAATCATGATCAGAAACAACCGCAAGAGTCTATTTGTCTACTACGAGTGGAATTGGCAGCCGAACCAGCTTTCCCATAGTTGTAGCTAGAAATAGAACGTAGCGTGTTCCATAGTCAGGGACCATAGTCCATTACCTTTGTCAATATACTTGGTTGTATCTTCAAATAACCTAAGTAGTTGCTTGCATCATTCCCATGGTGAAGGCAAAGAACACTACTATCGTTCCCGCGGCACTGAAGCCACTTGTATATCACTCCCAGCAACGGTCCAGATAATGCCGAAAGCAATTCATAAGATGAATGGCAAACAGTCCGTTACGTAGCATTTAGGCCAATGCATCCCCCCTAAATGACCATCCCATCCAATAACTATATCTTTCGTAGCTAGGACTACCAGTTGTTGGTTGCGCCGCTTCGGGAATCTGTCAAAGAAGACTGAGTAGCTGGAACCGTGACTGGGGTTGCTGTAGAGATGCAGGAGACGTTGAGGGCCCACGGGAGGTCTGCGGAGCACTGACAGGAACCGATACTCCTGGCCCGCTTCTTTGGGGATATAGCGTCATTTTGGGGCATGTCGGCGGGGAAGTCAAGCATGCATTTAAACTACTGGATAATTGGAGACTCTATCGTGGGGAAAGAAGGAAACGCTAGGTTCGAATGATCAGTGGTTAGCCCAGTATCGAAAATCTCACCCTGGTCATCAGCAACCCTGTAAGGCCTACGATGACCCTATAGGGCCTACATCAGCGATCCCATACAGCGTATACCCTTGTCATCACCAGCGTCAGCAAGCAATAGGTATTTAATATATTCTCCACTCTTGCCATGACAAGGAACCAGAATTCTTTCCCCTAACCCTCCGCTCCTCTCCCAACCTCTCCCTACCCCCTCAACAACAATGCCAACACACCGCCCATCCCGCTTCCCCACACTCACCTGGAGCCATCCCCTCCTCTCTTCGCGGCAATGGACCACCTGCGACCTGCGAGTGATACCGCAGCCTGAAGCTTAAATACGTCGACATTTATACAAACCGAAACTTTCGCTCCTTCGACGGCCTCCGCAATATTCTAGAGTTATGCAAAGTACCCTCTACGCCCTTGTACCCCGTCGCCTCGATTATCTTGCTGTTCCCCTTCGGGACATGGTCAACAGGATTTCCGAGCATCCTGCACAGCGGCGCGGTGGCGGCGTTGCTGGATGAAGCCTACGGCTGAGCGACTGTCGAAAGTGAGGTGTGGAAAGGGGCCGAAGTGGGATGGGCATCCTGATAAGCCGCAGGCGTGTGCATTAATCGCGAGCGAAGAGTTGAGGGAGGAGCAAGATGCCAAGAAGATAGAACACCATGATGAGGTGGATCCGCAGCCTTCGTAAGAGGGTTTTGGTTACTTCGAAGCTCAATGGACGTTTTTAAGGCTAGTGTACTGCCCAGGTGCGGTAAGAATAACGACGGGGATTGTAGACGATACGGGCTAGAGAATGAAGGTGCAGTGTACGGTGAAATATGGGAAGGAGACGGCACTGGCTACAGTCGGAGCATTGTGGTTGAGGCTAGAGGGTGCGGTAAAGCTCTGAGTAGTGGTATTCGGCAGTGGCAAAGGTGATATCGGATCGACTGTATGCAGAGGGGTTCCCAGTGCGCTCAAATTCACACGAGGGTGTTTGATGGCACAGTGAAGCTAAATCACCTTCCCTAATTGAGCGCAACATATGAAAATTTGCGTGTCATGCTAGGGGTCTTGAGAGTGTGTCAAAATACACAATTTAAGCTAGCTCAATGCTAGTATTTGGGACCCGATGGTTTGAGAAACTTAATCGTACCACTTTTTGAAAGATCTCGACACTTACAGACACATCCGTTCCATCGTTAAATCGTCCCTTCACAACATTGGCTTCAGCAATATCATGCCAATTGTAGTGCTTGGCGTCTGGGGTGTTGAAAGATAAAGTCCGCATAAGGCCATTGTCCTCCAGATCAGTCACAATAGCTGCCGTCAAAGTATTCGATGTGAGCAACAGTATTATTGCGAACAAGCCTTGGGTCTTCAAAGTTCGAAATATGATGGCGCGGTAATGTCTGTCAGCACGATGCAAAGTGAAAATGTGATATCCATCGTCGTCTGAGGTGGGTTTCCAGGACGAGAGTTCAGACTCCAGTCTATAATGGAGTAATTCGGCTGGATCAATGATAATGTCTACACTTCTATTTCCGAAAGATGGAATTGTGCTCAGTGGCCGGTCGACCGAAGGGCGTGATACATAGACATCCTTAAATGCCCATTCATCGCGTTGCATGCTTCCCGACTCGACATATTGGAGACTAGGCCATAGTCGTATGGTCTCTCCAGGCTGATCCATTGCCACACGCACAGATAGAAACTCTTTGCTATTGCCGCAAGGTAAGCATACCTCATAGATTGTGTTGCCGAGGAACCGCACTAAAAGCCGAATGCGCATTCTGTGGACGGACATCAAGCCCAGAGAGTCATCCATGACGGCGAAGCGGTCAAAAAACGGCATCGAGTGATAAGACATCGAACGCACAAACCCTGCGTCTTCAAAGGCGTCTACCGACGGCGCGAGGAGGCTTAGATTTCTCGGTTCACTATTGCGTCGTGTCGAATGCGTCCTTTATGCGGTGAATGTAATTAGAAGTCTACATATCTCAAAAGAGCTGTTAAAAATGGTCCACTTGCCTGATCTGCCAAGCGAGCATACTTTGGTCAGAGGAATACTCGAAAATCCCGATCTGCAGCCGGAAAAAGGCAGCCGCCTCTCCTTCACCGTATAGAGTTGGCATGTTCACCCCGAACAAGCCCATCAAGGAATAGGCTCGGTCTTCAGGTCTTGTGGTTTGCCGTTTTGCAGCCCAAGCCAGTTTTGCAGCGACACTGAATGTGCTAAGTCTCTCCAGTCCACCATGGCAAAGGACACTCTCGTCAATATTGGTTATGGCAGAAATTTGACCCCTAAGGTTGTATCGCAAGCCTAGAAGGTACCAGTCAGACCGGTAGAACGTGACCGCTTTAGGTGCTATCAATTCTTGTAGTGTCCATCCTCGTCGGAACCAATCTGAGAAGAAAAATTGGTCCTGGCCTTCTGGTTCGTGAATAGATTTTTTGACATCAAACAAGTAGGCAATGCAGTATTTGGCATCCTGGTACCAGGAAAACATAGAGTTGATTGATTCGGAGAGCTCAGAGCTGCTTTTCTGATCGATGCAACAGGTATCGATCCAGACGTAATGGACTCCATGGACTTGAGCATTCTTGCAGCAACCCAGGACTTTCGGCCATCCCTTCTTTTTAATGGCCCGAGTTAGATGCGGATGAGACCGCAAGAAATCATCAGAGTCCCTTTCTCCCGAGTTGTTTCTCGGTTTATCCCGGTAGTCTTCATCGTCAAGTCTTGTATTACTTCCCCTCCCTAAGAATGCGTCCAATTTGCTTTCTAAGTCTTCCAATCTAGCCCTCAACTCCTTTACTTCTTCATTTTCTGGCTGGTCCTGTATGTCTTCAAATAAAACCTCTTCTTCCTGCCAGCGATGAGACAAAATGGCGTAAGGCGGAGCCTCAGCCGCATTTTGGAAGAATTCCAGCTTATATGTCTCAACGTTGAGTAAACGCATGTTGATTGAGATAATAATGAATAATGCTAAATAAAAAGAGATGGAATTTAAATCATTAATAATAGAGCAGATGGAAGGTGAAGAGATTGCGATGTTGTTGTCATAAGGCCGCTTTTGGAGACCGAGGTAAGATGCTGTTGCACTGAAAAGGGCAATGACGTTAAGCGAATCCATTGACCAGTGAAAAGAACTCCCGCAGCAGAGGTAGCACAGGACTCACCCTACTATTTTGCTGCATATCCTAGAGATTAAATGCAAAACTAATATGCGGCGGTGCTGCCAGAGGCTCTGCCGAGTACCTTATTGAGTCCTCATCCCTAGTATATACCTCGTCATTCCGCACGTGGTATACATGTAATTCTAGTATATATATCAAGAACCTCCGTCTCTAAGCACCAATCAAGATAGGCCAGCTCCAGCAGTAACATAAAATACCTATTTACCTACCTCTCCCTTCCCCCTCAGCACCCGCCCTCTCTCAGCCATCTACCCCCCTCGCAACCCCAATCCGCCATTTCACTTCCAGCCCCCTCATCCTTGTATCCAATACCGCAATCCCATCCAGTGTCGCTAAGACCCGCGACCCGCAAAGGTGATACAGCACCGCGGCCAGCGCACGGGGTCGGAGTGGAATGTTTGGCTGCGCATAGAAGAAAAGCAGCCAGCACCAGCTTTAGAAGCATAACAAATATGATGGTGACGCTCAGCTACGTCGAGACTGTGAAATCGGCCTAGGTGGTCGCGTTGCTGAAGGGGATGTTAGATAGTGCGATCATGAGGACGTCGGCTAGGACTGCGGTAAACATGACGAGAGCGACATAGAAATTGCGGTTGTATATGCTGGTCGGGAGTGCGGCTAGGGGGATAGAGGCGTAGGGGGTTGAGTATAGATGGGCGGGAGGAGGTCGAAGGGCAGGTTAGGCATGTGTATGGGCCCAATGAGATATCTAGGCGGAGGCGATGATGAGTCAGATGGGCCCAATCAATTCCCAACATGAGCTGGGAACGGTCACTTACCTTGGAATAATTCGCCCCAGAACTACTTAATAATGATGCTGATGGTAGTAAACAGAAATCGGACGGCAAAGCCCTGACTATCCATAAACCGCTCAAACCCACTGTATTAGTTATCTTGTAGTAAACAATTAGAACAAGAAGACTTGGTAGAATAGCACGAAGTCGATGGGGATAACTCCGCTGTAGGTCCCAATCGTCCGCGCTTTTGAGCCGCGACCTTCCGACGACCTCCAATCCGTAATAACGCCACTGGAACGCGGTCAAAGTATAATTCCATGACCAGGAGATGAGAAGATCTTGATTACAGAAAAGAATTGCGGTGCCAACTATACTGCGGGGATCGGAAAACATGCCGGACTTCTGGCTGTAGAGTGAAACAATCAGTAGAACCGTAAAAAAGCCATGAGAATTAGAAGGGCCTCTACCCCGCTCGTGCAGCTGCTGGAAGGACACTAAAATGCGGTATGCAACCTGCAATTTTAGCGTCATATTTTCCGGCAACGCGAATAAAGATCGTCTCTGAAGCGATGGTGGCAGTAGTAGGGCGCGAATGTAAGCAAGGAAAAAATTAAGGCTGTCCCAATATCCGTATTAGAGTGCTTCCAGAGTTGCTAAGAAAGCGAAGGGATGAGACTAGTCGATCCATAGGGTACTCCTCACAGTACAGCCCGTCGGGTTGGCCATCTGGTAGAAGGATTCTATCCGTTACAACCTGACGTCTAGGATAGTCCAAGGAATTGCGAACAATACGGCGACGGTGGTCGAGAGGTAGGCGCCGACGAAACATTGTGCTCGAGTAAAGGTGTATACAGGAGAAGCAGCAGTAGATGAAACGGGAAGATATGCAGATGGCAGTGGTGCAGTGGCATTCGCGGGTAGAAATGGCGTGGTCTGTGAAGCTTGTGAATCAGATGCCGCTATGGTAATGGCCAATATTGTCGTTGCCAGATCCGTAGTCATTGTAGTCATTGCACTCGATCCCGCTGCTTCTGGATAGGTAACTGTTCCTATAGGTAGCCAGATCTACGGATTCGGCGCTGAAGCAGCGAAATCGTTGGACGCGTGGTCGTTGTGAGCGAGCTTTCAGGAATAAAAGTATACACATATGACACTAGGATTGTTTCTTACGTTCCATTGGCACTACAACACAGTCAATTAGTCAAGCTATCGAGGTTCGTTGTGCCGTTAGTGGATTACGACGAGAAGCAAACCTCGCCTGGAAATGTTGGTTGGTGGTTCAACATCATCGATCTCAACTTTTTTCTTGAAAAGTGCGTCTCATTCGGGGTTTTGCAAAGACCACTTGGCCATTGACAGCGGGAAGACGTGACACAAATACTTGGTCGGCTATGAGAGCAATTTTTATGCAAAGCATGAATGACAATACGGGCACACGAAGGATCCATGGTAGATAGTATATGACACGCTGTGCAGGCTCATCATCTCTTGTGGCCTTGACTTCTAAAGTACTAACGTTAGCCAGCAATCCTTTGAACTTTGAATTGGGTATAATGTAGAAAAACTCTCATGTTCACCGAAAGGTGCCTTTTGGTTGTTTCTTGTAGACTGGGCTTCTATATCCATTGCTATTAGTTTGACCAAAGTTCCAGCTGGCTGTAAGTCCATGCGTTAAGAGCTTGCCTTGAGCAGAGCCTCAGCCTTCCCCACAGCCTTAAAGCTAGAGCACCTTGTAGCACTCTTCCTGCAATAACGTTACTGAGCCACAATGGCGAACACTCGACCAATCACGCACTTTTAAAGAGTACTGGACGGCTTGGCCTCGTCCGCAACCTCGCGCAAATTTTATCGCTGATGTCCAGAAGAGTTGATATGGCCGGTTGGAGACTATGGGATCATCGTCACATCAATACTGATGTCAAGCTCCAAGGCCAAGATTAGTTGGTAGGACAAGATTTTACCACATCTGATGGTTAGCGTCAGCCATAATGCAGTAAAAAACAGCGTATAAAACGAGTTGGAATGGCTGTTGATTGGAATAAACAGGCAATACTAGGCATGTGTTACACAAGAAGGCTCTAGCACGCTAACCATTGGATGCGGCAGAGTCCTCAAAATACTCGGCTGTGGCATCTCATGTTCGAATAATCCATCGAAAGTGGTCGCTGTGCCGTGTGAACTGATGGGAGGTGAGTACATTCAGGATGCAATCTTTCGTCAAAAGGTTGCACCGGAAGAGTGTCACGGAGAGATGCAAGGCTCTAACCGAGGCCTAGATATCTACCAGTCAAAGCAGCCTAAGCAGTTCACAATCCTCACCTGTCTATTCCCATAATGTGTCCTATTCCTCAAAATGATTTATGAAACTCCCCTCCTTCCACCAACTCGAGCCAGAGTCGTCCTCTGGCTTTCTGCCAACCCAATCTCTGGAAGCGACTTGCTTCCCTCATTCCCATCCGGTGGCGCTTTCAAGAACCCCAATTTCACCAGATACGCAACATAAACCCCGACCGTCTCCGCACTGACACCAGCGCCAGCACTGAGATCTTCACCTGTCCATTTGGCGTCCAATTTGAGCGCTTTGACTGCATTTGCGTCGTCGAGTTCTGGGGCGCGTGTGTCGGATGGTAGGTCCCCTGTCACGAAATGATAGAGAGGAAGTCTGGAAAATCAATTCATCAGCTCTGCACAAGGATGAGACGCTAAAACAGCGCGGAATAACCAAAGAGGGACTTACAGTGCATGCTCTTCCTTATTTCCATCGCTATTACCCGCCACATACTCTTCCATTCTCTTCTTCCAGACCGCATATTCCACCCGGGGGACGTCGTATCCATACTGCTCCAAGCTCTCAACAAACTCATTGAACGTGATGCGCGGGTGGGACGTCACTTGCGCGACACCGAGAGGCGAAACTGGCGGGTTGAACGCAGATGCGACAACTACACGAGCAACGTGATTTACGGGGACCATGTTAATGGTGTTGGTGATATCGGGTCGGGAGCGTAGTTGGATACAGCCTTTTAGCATGCGCATCAGGAAATCGTCTGTGTTTGTTGCTGGGGATATATGTTAGCTCGTGTCTATGGCCGAGTGTTGCCTCAGCGGCATGTTAAAAGGCTCGCTGACGATATTCTTGAGCGGGGCAATGGACTTTTAATTTGTCCAGCAGTGTAGATGGGTACAATTGCAGGATAGTTTGTACTTACTTCCAGCCTTGGGATCTCCAGTCACGTAACCAGGCCTCACAATGCAACCTTTCAAACCCTTCTTTCCGGCTTCGCGCACAAGATACTCAGCCGCCCATTTAGATTGCCCATATCCAGTGCCAAGTCCTTTCCTCGAGCCCTCCAAATCATCGGACTCGCTTACTCCATTTCCGCCTTCTGCTACGCTGCGCTCGGATACTTTTACGTAGTGATCTGAATCGAGAACCGAAGTGGAGCTAACAAAACATAGGAATTTAGGCTTGCCGATGGCGCAAAGAGATAATAAAGTCATTGTGCTGAGAACATTTGGGCCTCGGAGACGCGAATATGGGAGAACCCAATGTACCAACGCACCGTTGTGGATAACAATGTCGATTTCATCAGCCAACCGGTTCCAAGTGTCTGGAGGGAGGCCGAAATTGGGCTTTTCCAAATCGCCAGTTACGTATTCGAGTCGTGACCTCCACGAATCGTCCCAAATGCCATAGGCAGAACACGTATCAACAATCCGGTTTAGCGCTGCTTGAGAGTTTTTAGCACGCACCAGGACAACGACCTTGCGTAAGGAAGGGGATGTCCTCGATAATAGGTCTCGTAAGATGAAGGCTCCCAGGAAGCCTGTAGCTCCAGTGAGGAATACAGAGTGTTCCTGCGAGCCGTCTAACTGTGGCGCTTCGAGCTTATCGGGTAACTTCTTGCTAAGATCTCGTGCATCAGCAGAGTAAGCCTCATCCTCCGGAATCTCCTCAGGCTGTTCAGCTGAATCTAGCCTGAGACCGATTGGGTCCAATGCTTGGTCGACATTTGCAGAAAATCCTCGCAATGTTGGATGCTGGAAAATCGTGCTCATGGGAACGTCAATATCCCTCCACCTATGTCGAACCGCCAAAAGCATCTGCTGTGCAATGATACTATGACCCCCTAGGTCGAAGAAAGAGTCGCTGCCGCTGATATTGTCGGGATTTACTCCACGAATCAGCTTGGCCCAGATTTCGGCTACAGCTTTCTCGGTGGGAGTCAAAGCCTTGCCCAACTGCGAAGGTCTTCGACCGCCTGCTGCCGCCAATTGCTGTGGCTCTGGGAAAGGTAGTGCGGGTTTGTCGATCTTACCATTTGGATTCAGCGGAAAACGGCTTAGGGGTACCAGAACCGACGGCACTGCATACGCGGGCAACTTCTTCTTGAGATGTTCCCTGACATCATCTCGCAAGTAGCGGAAGCGCTTCAACATGCCTACCATACTGTCATCTGTGGAGCTATCCGTACTCCCTCTTTCCTCTAGCCATTGATACCACCGCTTCATCTCCGGAACAATGTAACCTGCATAGTGTCAGCCAAATTCATGGCGAGAGTTATAGACCAATTTCACTCACTGACAAGTGTGGGCTCTTCATATGCATCACGCTTCAGTAATGTGACATTTTCACGGACCAGTGGGTGGGCAGCAAGATGAGAATCAATCTCCCCTAGTTCGATTCGAAAACCTCGAATCTTGACCTGCGAATCGACTCTTCCCGTACAATGAACATTGCCATCTGGACCGTAATGCCCCAAGTCACCAGATCTGTAAAGCCTATCGCGGGGACCGCGCCAGAATTGTCTCCATGGCTCTGGTCCCCATTCTTGTGCCTCAACCCTCTTCTTGTCTTCTTCAATCCACTTTTTTGTGTCTACGAACCAGTTCTCCACGAATTTCGTTGCTGTAAGGTCTGGGAGGCCCAAGTACTCCTCGGCAAGGCCTCCTGCTCGAACGTAGATTTCGCCACTCTCACCGGGTCCACAGAGCCTATTGGGGTTTTCTCGATCAACCACTAGGAGTTGGACGTTATTCATTCCCCGTCCTGCTGGGATAACTTCGGGCATGTCATCGAGAAATTCTGGAGCCTCTGTCCGGCTTGGTAGTTCGTAATAACTCACTGCTCTCTGGGTCTCTGTGGTTCCATACATATTAACTATCCGCACATTAGGTGCGAGTTCTTGTAACCTTCTGCAGTCCCGTCTGATCAAAAGGTCGCCAACGAAGAAAGAGTGATGCAAGCTGTCGAAGATTGCAGAAGCACCTCCGACCAAAATCTGGCCCATAGCAGGAGTAAGATGTGTGACTGTGGCTCCGTATTTACGCATCCATTCGGCCAGTTTCTCGTGTTGGATGTCTTCTTTGCTGGGGACCAGGAGTTGTGCGCCAAGAAACAGAGGGGTGAAAATGTCTCTTTGTATTGGGTCGTGTGCAATGCCTGATAACATGGTGAACCTGTCCTTCTCCGACAGCCCAAAAGTCTGTGCCATCCAGGGAAAGTAATGCGTAAGGGAAAAATGCCTCCCTTTGACACCTTTTGGCCGTCCTTCGGAACCAGAGGTAAATGAGAGCGTAGGTGTCGAATCTGGGCCAACAATGACTCCAGGTAGATGAGCCTTCCGACTCTGCTGGTCGGCCAGGCAGTCTTTTCCATCTTTCAATCCTCCAACCAATGTCCCATCATCCTTCAGCTGCAAAGCGGGCACTTCCGTTCTTAGGTTTAGGTGTTCGGCAATGTAGCTTCTAACTTGATTTGAAAGTGGCCCTGCTTCTCTTGTTGCTTTGTCTATTACGACGAGGGCGCGAGGTTGTGAGACTTCTAGGTAAATACATTGTCGACCGGGAGGGTATCTAGATTGAAACATCAGTTTAGATTAAGGCTAGATGGCGTCTATAAGCTCACAATGGGTCCAGCACTGAGAATGTAGCTCCTGCTGCCAGCACAGCCATAATAGCGACCACTAAATCTACCCCACGATGGGCAAATATCATGATCACATCACCTCTTTGGACACCATTCTCTACAAAATGGTGGGATAGTATTGCAGAAGCTTCGAAGATCTGTTTGTATGTAAATTGGCGCTCTGGGGAAGAGCTCGAGGCTGTTTCTACTACGCATGGTCGATTGGGGTGGAGTTCGGCGTTTGTTGCAAAGATTTCATGGATTGGTCCCTTGAAATCCGACCAGAACAGGTCTGCTGTAGGATCCGGAAGCACTGGAGCGGGTAGTGATCCCATTGTAATGGCAGTCAGTTTCAATTGGTTTAATAAAGCTATCGGTACAGATGTTCAAGCTGTCTCATGCTCATCTAAAGGGAAGGCTTTTAAAGCTTGATTTACAGGGAATAGGTGTTGCGAAGATCAATTGACGCCAATGGAATAGTCCACGAATTTATAGAGAGAACTTTTTGGATTGAAATAAAGAAGAGGTTGCTCAATAATGGCGCAAAAACTCTTTGGTGGGGGGGGGGGAAGAGAATTGAGTCATTGCGACGGCGACGAAAAAAATATCTAGGGATGGAAAAACTCGCCTCCGGCCTTCGAGCTCAACCTTGTCAGGGACAGAAAGCTTCCGACCTCAACACCACGGCCGCCGTGTCTGGATAGGCGTGTTTGTAATTCACTGTTATTTTCTCTTCATCTTCATTTCACGGCGTTCTTAACTTGTTCGCCCCATCTTCCGTTCATTACATCCCTCCCGCGTCTTCTCTACCGGCCTCTCCCTACTCTCTTCAGGCCGCGTCATTGGCATCAGGGGCAGCGGCATCCGCGTGCCTTAGCTACTTATTTACGTGCTCGCAGCGTGTTTTAGACGTAGATCAGAAACACTCTCAGATGTTCTGATAAAGTCTCTATCCTCTCTTTCCACGACCGAGTCTCCAACCCTCCGTCATGCCAATCCAACACACCATTTTCGGGCGTCCTGTCCGCCTCCGGGTGCCGCCTCGACGGTTCCAACTACTATTTGGAATCGTAATATTCATAACCTTTTCGCTCATATTATTTGGGCCACCAAGTTCCGCCGACATCCCAACCGTCGAAGACGTCAAGGAATCCATCAAGAATCCTAAGCTGCCAAAGCTTCCTTCCGTTTACAATCCCTTTGGGCAATCCGCTCATCAACCGCCTGTGCAAGCCAATAGCACTAGTGGAGATGCAAAATGGTTCTCGGATTGGAAATGGCGGAATCCATTCTCTTCTAGCATCACCCTCGACGAGAATCGGGCCGTCCTCCCTCCGTTAAATGTACGACCACCGATATACACATTTTATGATTCAGGAAAGAAGCAGGATGTAGATATTACGGAAGCAGAGAACCGATTGCTGCTAGCATGGCGGCGTGCATGGTGGGCACAAGGTTTCAAGCCGCAGGTGCTGGGTAGAGCAGAGGCTCAGAAGAACCCGCTCTATGAGAGTATGCAGCGATTGGACCTCGATCCAAAGTTTGAGGTGGAAATGGTTAGGTGGCTGGCATGGGGTCATATGGGCACTGGAATACTGGCGAATTGGCTGGCCTTACCGATGGCGACATACGACAATTCTCTCCTCACCTACCTGCGAAGGGGAGAATATCCCAAATTGACAAGGATAGAGTCGCTCCAGAATGGTATATTCTTCGGCGAGAAACAAGCGATCAACGACGCCATCAAGAAGGCTTTAGAGACTCCTCTCTTCCATAACAAGACCGAGAACGTGGACAAGCTAGAAGCCCTAGGCAAAAAAGATGGCGGAGTCATGGTCAACCTCCTCGACAAGGAGACTCTTGACATTGACACAAAAGGCGATGGCGTAGCCTACTATGACAGCAACAGCATCGTCTCTAAGTACAAAGTGGTCGCCGAAAAGCTGACCAATACCACCCAAGCCGAGGGCCTCTCCCTCCTCGCAATACTCATCAACTCTCACCTCCACATGACGTGGCAGAATAGTTTTCCAGACGGCATCGCCATCTTGAAACCACTTCCCGAACATACTACAGCACTAACTTTCGAAGCTATTGACATCGCCCGCAACCTGACGCAATGCCCAACATCCCCCATCCCCGCGTCCTGCCCGCCCAACCGGCCTAAATGCAAACCCTGCGTCTCCTCCCACCCCCTAAACATCCAACTGCTCCCGCATTTCCGCAACACCTCGACCCTCTACACAATCGGCACCGTGCCGCACCCCTACACCTTCACGACTTTGCGCCTACAAAAAGATGAAATTACCGCCTCTTTCCTTCGCCGCACGGCCGAGCGCGACATGTGGCTCTTTGCCGCCACAGAGGAGCTTCTCGGTGCCGCGAGCGCAGGCGAAACCCGTGTCGTACGCTTCAAAGAAGCAGTCGCATCCCCACATACATCGTCACACTCCCTCTGGCTAACCGCCGAGCGCGAATCCCAAGTCGACCTTGACTGGATCTACGGGTTTCACCTCCCGCAAGAGGCAGCCGACGATGGCAAGTCCGAGACCCCCGTCCCAGGCCCGGAACGCAGACCGCCGCCCCCGCCACCGCTGGAAGGCGTGTTAAAGCCGGACGACAAGGAGTTGGTGACTGAAAAGAAGAGATTGGAGACTGCGAGAGCGATGATTAAGAGCACGGATAAGGGGAGAATTCGGATTGTGGATATGGTTGAGAAGTGGAACTTGGCAGATACAGAGGCGTGGCGGTTTGCGAGGGCTTGGAGCGCGAGGAGGAGGGTTGAGAGAAGGAAGTGGGAGGAGGAGGAGAGTAAATTTGCTGGTGCGGAGGCGAAGGCTGGGCAGGGAGGGGGTAGGTGGAGTGATTAGTGTGGGGGATGTGTTGTGGGTGTTGCATTGCAGGCGTTTGGAGGTGTCTGAGGATGGGTTTAAAAATTTTGGTTGTATGATTGGTTCACTAGGTGCAGGGACTGTAAATCTAGGGAGGATGTCTGATAATCCAAGTTCGCGAGAATATGTATTGGAAGATATGCTGGTGCTTTGGGCCATGCATTCCTTGTGCGAACTGTCTGCGTATTTTTGCATGACTGGAGCTACTCTTATTAGGTACTCGTTTTCCTGAGGAGAGGCACAAGAGCTTAATCATGCTGTATTTTTGGGTCGACTTAGCTTGCTGGAGACATCCGGGGCTAGTTAAGCATGAGTAATTCAGCATAGCCCTCAAACAGCCTCGAATACACTCGTGCAGAAGAAAGGCTGGTGATAAATACATGCTTGCGTCTCCTTGTTCTCGCAGCAATCCTGGGTATCTTTGCACTGAATTACACAAACTCCGCATACCGAGCCTCCGGTATCGTCCTCGCCATAGCAGTGCACCACCTTTCAAACTTCCACCTCTCAATAACGGCTTCCCCCACCCCTGGTTCCTCATTTCCGCAACCAATACCCAAGCTATCTTTCCACATATCAGCAGTATCGGTGATAGATCTCGCAATCGTCATCTTCTGCGCGAGGAAGAAACCGGCCATAGGACTTTTCGAGGAAGCCTCCTTCTCCATCCTTGCAACCTCCATCGCAAGCGCTTGCGACTCGTCTTCCAACTCCGATCGTAGTGATGACGACACAGCTCCAATGAGGCGGCTCAATAGAGCCAGGCAAGAAAGATAAACACCCAAGACCTGAGAGAGCTTGGTGTATTGCTTCTGTGCATGCGGACAGCGGGAGTATGGGATCCCCTTAACCAGCGCATTGAACTCCTGCCGCCATTGAAAAAAACTTTCGCGGCGACACAGGCCACGGCTAATAAGCTCGCTTTGGGAGGGTGAGGGCTGGGAAGGGGAGAATTGGCTGTAGATTAAGTCGGTGACGTCTTTGAAGTAGCTAGCACTAGCCATGACGCGGGACCAGAAGGAGAGGACGATGGGGCTGCGGTCACTGAAGGGGGAGTCTGAGGTTGTTATCATTGAGGGGAGGATTCTTTGCCAGGAGGGTTGTTCGAGAAAGCAGCTAGAGTTGTTTAAGAGGGATTCGGTGAACTGCGGGAGGGTGTTAGCGGGGTGTTTGGGGGGTTTTATAAAGGGTAATGAGTATGTACGATGAGACCAATGAAGGCCATGAATAGAGATTTCTCGAAATCTGTGGCGTAGCTTTGGGGTCCGCGGAGCTCGATTAAACGTGCTGCACCAGACATGTGATGTTTCCAGGTGTGGCCACCTGAGAAACTTAGGAACTATACATCGGTGAACTATTAGCGGGTGAAAATGGGGGAAAGAAAGCGGATAACATACCTCGAACATAGCCAGTATCTCTGTTGCGCAGAGGACATCTGCTTCTAGACGCAAGGTCGGATGGTCCAAGGCTGCTTGAAGGCTTCCAAGGGCCTTTCCGTACAAAGATAGAACAGCGCTAGTAGAAAACTGGCATGATGGCAAGAGCATTTGCTGGAGTTTTGCAGCGACGCAATGAATGGCATCATCCAGACAAGGGCTGTGGCCGTACCGACTAGGAACATACGAGAAATATGACCACTGCTTGCACTGAAGCAAGCCAACCAGGAGTGATTGATGAGAGGACAACATACAGGCGGCAGCTCTCCCGACATGTATTGCGGTCAAGCCTGAAAGGCTGAGAATGTCTACTCCGTATTTGATCCTCACCAGCTCGAACCCATTGCTAGATGGAGAGGCTGGGATTGAGGTAATCCAGGAGGACTTTGTCAGGGTGTGCTTGGAATAAGAGTCCCAATTGGGAAAATAAGGCAATGAGTTCTTCAAACCCAGATCGGGTACCTCATCTGAGTTGTCGGTTGGCTCCTCGTCTCCAGCGTTATCACGAATGGCGTCTATCTTGGGTTGTTCCACTATGAAGATAGGATACTGAAGAAGATTGTGTTTGCCGTAATTACCGCGTTTCTTTCGGGCAATACCTGCAGCTCGCATTGCCTGTCTTCGAATCCGTGTTCGGTTGGCCTTATCCCCGAAAGGGTCTGTAGCCGGTGAGTGATTGATAAACTCGAACGTGTTCGCCATAACTTTGGTCATATTTTCAAGGTGGGGAAAGGATAACTCGGGGACTTGAACGCATGATGGTGCTGGAAAGTCAGAAAGGCTTAAAGGTTAGTAATGTGTTCATGATCAAGAGCACTAGGGTGGCATGAGCCCGTTCGATTGGGCACCCTTCAACATGAAGCACAAGGAGAAGAGGCTTGGAAAGTTCCTCGAGACGGTGAGGGTCTGATGTAAGCTTAATGAAGCGAGGACAGGGGTACTGACATCCATATTTAGACTAGCGTCTCGGCTTCCATCGCAATCTCCATCCCACTTCTTCAGACCATCCTCCATCCACCATTCATCACCTGTTTCATTCAGCCACTACGACCAAATCTAAGACTTGCAGATGCAGCCTACAGATTCTGTCTTGTAATCGACTATTTTGCTTCGCGTAGACTTCCGCCGTGTTATCAATGTCGGTGACAAACATGATGGGGGGAATTCCTTGCATCCTATTCGAAACAAGCTTCTGACCTACCCTTTCTCGGATATCTGTACCCTAGCATATGGCTAAGGTCTTTGTCACTCCTTTATGATGGCGTATTCTCAGTTTCGTGTGTCCTCTTAGTCCATAATGTCAGCCTTCATTCCGCATTCAGCATTCGGTACCCCTACAGATAGAATAAATAATTATCTTCCATTTCAAGTAATCTAGTAATTCGGAGTCCCACACTGTCCGCCATGATCACAAAGACTCATCGGTTCGTCTATGAGCTCTGTGCTATTCTTCGTATTTTTGACGTATAAAAACTTCAGATGCTCCGCATTCTCAACACGTCCTCATCGAGCTCTGTACTCTACCATCCATCAATTCAACTTTTCAATCAAAATCTATAAATCTGAACTCATCTTCTTAGTATCTTTCAAATACTCCTATTCGTATCAGCCAAAATGACTTCTGTCGCCGATCTCGTTCAGCGCAACAAGTACTTCTCCTGAGCATACTGTTATAAGGATACATCCACTGATTCCAATCACAGGGAACTTGCTGCATCCCATACGCCTATTCCAACCTTTGCCGAGATGGCAGGTTTGGGTATGGGCCCGCCAAAAACGGCTATCCGTAGGGACTTCCGGAAGCACTTCCCATTTCTCACCTAACATTTTCATAGTCACTTGTGTGGACGGACGTTGCAGTCCTGAGAACTTTGTCGGATTAAAGCCACGGGGTAAGTTCACTCTGAATACTAAGTCTTCAGCTCAACAAGCGCTAACAACAGGACAATGGCCATGGTAGACGCTCTCGTGATTCGCAACATCTGCGGACACCTCGCCCCTGCGCTAGCTGATATTGCTGGACTTGATGCATTTATCGGATTCAATGAGATCATGGTAGTCCATCACACAGGTACCCTCCTCGCCACTGGGCATTTGAGCAAGGAATGACTTTTCCAGACTGCGGCGCGACTCACTTTACCAACGAAATGCTTCGCGATACCTTGAAGAAACGCTTGCCCGAACATGAAGCCAATGTCGATGCAATGACTTTTGGTGCCATCACCGAGTAAGCCCAAACTCTGTGTATTGCATGGCCTCAAACTCTAGCTAATCAATGCAACTTTCTACTTTAAGCATCGAACAAAGCGTCAAGGACGACGTCGATTTGTTCAAGAAGTCCCCGCTCATCAGAAAAGAGCTTGCTGAGCACACATACGGCTTCGTCTATGATATCAAGACAGGCCTTCTTACTCCAGTTGAACAATGAAGACCGAGATATCATCAGAGCATTGGCCTAGGTTTCAACACATTGCGATGTCTCAAATGGCAAGCAGTGACAAGTCATGACGAGAAAAAGGGTATCATAGCTCATGCTTAGTCAATTGAAATTGATTTCCAAAGTTCGACACGTTCACACCTCTTATACTGATTGGATGATTCTGCGCGTTACATTGCACTTTACCACGCGATGGATATCCCAAGTGGCGGACCCCGTTTGACCTTTACGAGATCCGTAGATTCGTGTGAGTCTGAACTACTGATTTTCAACTGTGCAGCAGGAAATATCCATCAAAGGATTTGCAATATACACGGGCAGATGCAATGCCGATAAATACCGTAACAAAGAACATCCATCAAAACACTCGCGAGATATACAAATAAATGCAATGCCGGTAATCCCACAGCTGTCGGTACAGCGCTCGGCAGAGCCACCGGGAAAACTCAAAGTCGCCGGCAGATTAACACGCACCAGCCACCGTCTCGATTCCACAATTCCCTATCCCAAGTTGTTCTTGCCGTTCCTCATACACATCTTAACCTCCACCTCATATCTCTCTCCTCAAACCCGTTCTGAAGTCAGTCCATCAATTACCTCAGCAGTTGCAGTGGATCTTCTGCGCCATGTTGAGCTTCATACCATCGGTCGATGTCGGAGAGGATCCAGACCTCCAAATTGCAGTACTCAAACAAGGAGACAGTTGCACTATCAAGAGCCTACCGATACTCTTGAGTCCACTCATGCGCCTAGAGACAACTTTACTATTCTAAGGTTTAGCGATTTTCCCACAGCCACCATAACGGAGAATGAAGACAGTATGCCTTTCGGAACTTACGCCAAGGTTCACAGAGATCACCTGTCCATTGATGCTTTGACGTACCACGATATTCCCTACGAATACGATGGAGTGAGTTTGCCATACAAAACTGATCTAGCAATCTCGCACAATTGTACTAATTTCTTAACAGAATGACGGCGAAGACATTATCATCCTTCGCAAGATGGACCCCAAAGAAAGTGGTATTATTCTCTTCTAACAAACCCGCCGCCTCCGCTCTCATGGTGCTCGATCTCCCGCGAACGCACCACAGGCAAGTTGGCAAGCTTCTAACAGCGGCCTTGGTAAAGAGGCTAAGAGAGCCATCTTCAGAGGCGGTCCTTGCCAAAGTCCGCAAGAAGAAGGAGGAACAGACGCAATTAAAGGTCGAAAAAAGGTCTACCGACCTTGCGAAGAAAGGTACAAACTCAGGAGAAAGGTACCAACTCAGAAGAAAGGTGCCAGTTGAGAAGACAAGGTTCCACCTTGCGCAAGAACGACTCTTACTAAGTGTAGACGTACAGTGGTAGGTGGACCCATAGTCTTCCCGACCGAGAAGGATCGCTCTACGCTTCGGTCATTGCAACGGAAAACATGCTTCCTGTGCCTCTGTGGAAGGGGTGATTAGCTACTATACGGCTCACTTCAGATGGTTTGGCGAATGTCCGAATACGATGACTTCCCTGATGCTGGCATCCGATGCCCGAGCAGTTGGGGTTTTTTGCGAATTGGGTAGACACTGCGACAGACGCTATGACAATGATGTCGAACAAGCTTATCGGCAACCAGATAGAGCGCAAGAACGGGAGGCTTTTTTTTTCATCAACTATAGCAGGAATGGGAATCGAAGTAGCACATTTCCAACCATCCAGGTCTCTGCAGAAGTCCGACCAAATTTATACGTCGCAATTGCTTGCATGAGGCAAATAAGGACAGCCTGTAAAGAAGACTCAACTCGGACAAACTATTCTCTATTTCGCTCTGAAAGCGGAATAAGATCCATAGGGGCTTGAATCATGCGCCCGTAACGTCTTCCTTTTCCAAAATCAAGTTCAATTGCATTTTTACCAAGCAGAGGAGAGGGTTGAAAAGGCTGCGAGATGGTCTGCGCTGGTGGATTTCTGCATGATGCGACGCCTTTTATATTTTTTCTAGGCTATGTGCAGCATTCAAGAAGTTTCCTGGATCAGGCGCCACGGTGCAGGCTCCTGCGTGGTTTTCGTCGGCTGTTTCCCGCTGGCCGACCCGCCTTGAACCAGCCTTTTTTCGGCGCCAACTCAGCGCCAACTCAGCGCCAAATCTTACCAAAGGGAGCGTGCATGCAGCCCTACATGAGCCGGTCGTTTGACAGTCAGCCCCAAGCGGTTCGCGTGTTGTTGGCTCCACCGCCTCGCTCTCATCCATGATAAATGCGGTTCAGCAAGCCCGATGAGTGGTCGAGTTCTTCATCAAGAACAAATCAGAAACAAGTGTTTCTACGCATGCACTTATTTTATCGTTTCGTTTCAATTAATGCAGTCCAGTCACCGGCCCCGAACGAGACTTCACCACCTGTCCTGGCCGAGTCAGGGCTGAGGTTTGAAGGATCGGCTGGGTTCCTGAAATCTCAGCTCATCGACAATAGCAGGAGAGTGCCACCATGTTTCGTTTCCTACCTGCAAGCTCCAAGGGGGAGGGGGGGACACGGCCTTTCTCCATAATGAGAGTGAAGCGATAATAATAAGATGCATCGTCCGGCTCTACTCTTCTCTCGTCCGTCTCACTCTTTTCCGGCTACAGGTACAGGAATACCTCTCTTTTCTTGTCCACTTTCATTCCTTTGATTTGCAAGTCCGAGACTCTGCGCCACTCATTGCACTAGCTGCTTCATTCGTTTCGATTAATTGAATTGTACCATTTACCCAGAATTCTATTCTTGATCAATCTGTACCAAAAAGACACTTAGCACTATCACCATGTTCACCAACATCAAAACCTCAGTCGTGGCCTTGGCCGCCGGTCTTGCTGCAACCGGCGCAGCATTCGACTGCCATGGACCATACTTCAGCTTCTACAATCGTGGAGGCCCAGCCATGAGCTACCAGAGACTCGACCCTGCGCTGTTCCCCGGTGTCGAATCTCCTCACTTGCATTCGTTCGATGGTGGCAACAACATTGCCGAGACCATGGACTTTGCATCCACGCAGGCCAGCTCCTGCACTACTGCGCGGATAAAGGCCGACAAGAGCAACTACTGGCGCCCAACTCTCTTCTGGAACGGAAACAACACTGGCTTTTACCGCGTCCCGGACACATACTTGAAAATCTACTACAAGTTTGGCGACTCCGGAAACGTCAAGGCCAACGTCAGCGAGTTCCCGGAAAACTTTCGCATGATTGCTGGTAATTCCATGCTCCGCCACGATGACGGTGTCGTCGGCACCAACAATGGCCCTGGAATTGGCTGGTCTTGCAAGGGAGAAAACTATGCCTCCATCGATGCCATTGGTTTCCCGAAAGGCTTTACTTCTTGCCCCAACGGCTTCGCTGCTCAATTGACCTTCCCTGCTTGCTGGAACGGCGCGGATCTGGACCCTGCGAAGCCTTCTGCTCACATGGCTTATCCGACTGCTGGAGGCAATGGATTGGCCGCTTGCCCTACCGGCTTCCAAGTTGCTCGATTCCCGTCCATCTTCATCGAATTCTGGTACGATGTCTCTGCGTTCGACGGGCACTACAGCGCTGACTCCGTTCCTTGGGTTCTGGCTCAAGGTGACCCAACTGGCTTCGGGATGCACGCGGACTTCGCAAGTATCCCTATCCTAATCTCCCAGGTCCACCGCTAACTCGCATGTCTCTAGCTCAATGGTTGGGAAACCGGTGTCCTCGCCAAGGCCACCGCGGATGAAGGCTACTGCAACTGCGGCTGTGGATGTGGCCAAACCGAGATGGAGGCTTGCTTCGGTACCGCGAATGTCAACGACGACAGCGACGCCGAGTTCAAGGCGTGCTCCGCTAGTCCTGAATACCCAGGCGACGATGCATCTCCGCTTCAGAAGCTCCCAGGCTGCAACCCTATCCAGTCCGGTCCTGCTGATGCCACTAAGGTGACTGGTGCTGGGTGCTCGGCTACTGCTGTCGTTCCCAGCGGATCCTTGAGCGCTGCTGCTAGTTCGGCTAGTGCGGTGTCCTCGGTGGTGCCTTCCTCAGTTGCTGGATCTTACTCAGCAGCCGCCTCATCCTCTTCAGCAACATCCGCAATCGCAGTCGCCTCTTATGCTGCCTCCTCCGCCGTCGCCGCTCCCAGTGTCGCAGGCAAAGGCGCAGGCGACTACAGCACAGGCGCCAGCGGCTTCTCTACAGCCACCGCTGCCGTTGCCTCCTTGGCCTCGTCTCCGACTCCTTCCTACTACATGTTGAACAGCTCGGCCACCGCCAGCGGCACGGCGCCTGTCTCTTTCATCCTCGCTTCGTCGTCGGCTTCACCGTCGGCTGCGGTTGGCGTATCGACTGTTATTGCAGGTGTATCGAGTGGTGTTGGTGCCATGCCGAGTGGGAGCGGCGATTGCGGTGTTCCGGTCTATGTTACTGTTACGCCGACGGTGTATGTGACGCTCGGTGTTGACACAGCAAGCTCGTGTGATGACACTATTTATAAGACTGTGACGAATACTATGACTGTGACTGTGAAGGCTGGGGGGCTATAAGCACCGCAGGAATGAGGAAGTGCATAAGGCGTGGAATGGTGGTGTTGTGAGGACCGCAGGATTGTGATGAGGAAAAGGGGAGGAGAGAAGAGGAGAGTGTTTTGGGCTTTGGGCGTGTTGGGGACATTTTGGGGAGTTGGTTGTGGATGGATATATGATGGATGTGTACACAATAGGTGCTATCCCTAAGGCAACCTTGGATCTGGGACGGATTTTGGATTGGATTTTGTATATATTCGCTTCGTCAAAAAAAAAAAAGAGAGAGAATGTCTTGGGATTTATATAGAGCCTAAATCGAGGTGGAAATGGCTATGAATGAATGACATTTTTGAGTAAAAGTATGTCCAATATTGGGAAGTTCACTTGCTCAGGTTAAATGTGGTTTTATAAGCCTACAAGTTAATTGATACTGGAGTATGATTATAACTTATTACAGAATCGAGGTTGAAGTTCCAGGTTATAGGCAAACAGGGGTGATTGTGGTTTTCATTGTAGAAAACGGACGCTATAGATGAAGGGAATTGCCCTGGAGGAAGGGTAGAGGGCCTACAGTTTACATGGTGTTTGCTTTTTCGTGCGAGACTAAATATCTGCATTATTATATCCCAACCGAGAATGCATTAAGTAACTATATACCGTATCTTTATCTTAAACTCTATAAGCTCTCCGAATGGTGGTCTTGTGTGAGACTCCGAAGGAGGACTAGGAACAGGACTGCTCCTTAGCAGGTTGCTCCATATATGGTCTTGGCATTGGAGTTTTGCATAAGAAATGCGCCATGCTCGCACACGAAAGTATGAAAATTATTTTTTCCTCCGAAAGCCACACTTGCCTGTCTCGGGAAGCCGGACCTATAATTAACATTCTTCCACGGCTGGGCTTCTTAGGTCCTCTGTTGACATCTCCAAGGACGTTGGGTTCGCCGGGCGGCAATGTATTTTCATGGGCGTCTTCTCCCTTCACGTTGTCAATCCAATCGAGCTTCAAGGCTCCCAATGGCTGCAGCCAAACCTAGGACATCGTGACGGCCTGTCTGGGACGGTAGATTAATGACTAACAACCCTTCAAATAGCAAGAACTGAACAGTCGATGCCAGTGCTCTGAATATGATTGACTCTCCTGTATTTCTATTTTCAGTTCCAAGACGACCAAAGCCCGCGCAACTCAAATATTCTCTCATGTCTTCAATATTTCCTCGGCCGCAGTCTCTGGTTCCACAGCCTGGTCCACTCCTCCGACGCCGGCTTCAGCAACCATACTGATATCAACCGCACTGGGCTTCTCGGCTGCTTCCTCGTCAAGGACGATGCCAAATACTTCCGGCCTGAGCGCCTCGACTGTGCAGCCACCGGTGGGTAACGATGCCGCCATCAAAGTCGAACTTGGGGTGGGACTGGCAGTCGGCCTCTCGATCGTACTGCTTTGTGGCTTCCTCGTTGGTACGAAGATTGTGCAATCCTGACGAACACGCAAGGATGGCGATGCACAACCTCCCGATTACACACCGAATCTTCTAGCACCATCGCCGATGGATCAGACCAAAGCAGCTTACATGTCGCCGCCAATTCTCGTGGAAGCCCCGGCATCCGAGAGGACTGAGCCTGTAGAGCTACAATGATATGCTAGAAGGAGGAAGACGTCCAATTATTGTCATGGAAGGCCAATGGCTTGGGCTTTACATGAGATTTTGTCGGAAACCGAAGACGGTTCCTCTATTCTATTCTTGTCAACCTTTGTACAATATAATCATGTGTGGACATCAAGCCGCATATGCCAATGCCAAAATCTCCAATCTCTCTTCGTCTCCATCAACAAAATGTCCAAGACATAGAAATCAATTCTCGCCCAAACCTCCCCTCTACCTTCCTGTTTTCTGCCTCTCCACCTCCGCCCTGAATGCATTCCCACCCGCAAATGGCCTGATCCCATCATCACTGACAAGGCTTCCCAGACTTTCTTCCCTTGCATGTCCCCTCGCCGTACGCGTCTGCGGTGCGTCATCGCGATACTGCGACCCTGACAGCACTTCTCGCTCCTGCAACCTGATCGCGCCGCCCTTCCCCAACCCCATCCTCTGCCTCTTCGACTTGCCACTCCCATACCCACCTCTCCGCCCCATCACGTTCCCCAACCCAATCTGCCTATGCTTGCGCATCCCAATACACAAACCCAACACCACCAGCGCACAGAAGCCCAAACTAACAGGCAAGCCAATCATCAAACCAAGCTTATTTGGCGGCTTGGTGGGCTCGGGGGGTGTGTAGTGGTTTGGGGGTTTGTTCATCAGAGTGATGGTGGGGCCGTCGTAGGGGATGGACTTTTCGGATGGGTCCGAGGACTGGAACATTAGGGCGTAGAAGGACAGGTTATACATGGTGTAGCCTTGCAGCCAGGTGCTGTCCATGGTGATGGTGGTAACACCCCAGCTGTTGTCGATGGGGTCGGAGGACCAGGCCTGGTTTGAGGTGCGGTTGGCGTAGTTGAGTTTGATGGTTATGGTACTGTTAATGGGGAAGTAGTCTGGGTCCCATGTTACTATAGAAGTGAGTCGTTAGAGAAGCGTTCCACTGCGACCAAGAGTAATTCGGGACCGTACCATAATATGTCTCTCCGACGTAAAGGGTGGACTCGTTGTTTGGCAGACAGAAGGGTGCTGCGGAAGCATCATGGCAGACTGGGAAGTCATGGCTCGGATTGAGAGGGGAGACTGTGCTGCTGGGAGCTGAACTGGTCGCAGAAGCGGCAGATGATGTTGCAGCAGCGCTCGCGATCGTGGTGGATACTACGGAACCCGAGGCCAGGGTGCTTGGAAAGGCTACTGCAAAGGTCGTCGTTTTGCCATCGCTCAGAGTACTGACGGCGAGAGCAGCAGTGGGCTGGGAGGAAGCGGACGAAGATGTTGTCGCTGGAAAATTATTAGCAATTGAGTCCAACACAAAGCTATCAGGACATCAGCTCACAGTCTCTCTTGGCCAAAGGACCTGCAGACACGCCAAGAAGAGCACCGGACAACGCGAAGAGGGCAGCGGAAGCTGAATTAATACGCATGGTGAAGCTTGAATAAGACCTCCGGAACCCAATTGCAAGTGAATGATACAAGAATGGCTTCCCCCAACGCAGCACAGAGAGAACAAGAGGAGTGACGGAGAGAAAGAGAGGGACACGAGGGAATAAGAAGCATCTGCACTGCAATCTGAAACTCCCGCATCGCTCACTATCAATTCACCCAAGCCTCTTTTGGCTTCAGGGGAGGTTTGACGCACGAGCCACTCTCATAAAAGTAGAAAGTGTAAACAACCACGGCTCATGCCAAGGCTGAGTAATTAAAGTCCGGCAAGGCAACTCACTCGCGCAATTCTCCTTCACCCATCCTGGTCACTGTTCATTTTCTTCACATCCGTTAAATACATCTTGTAATACCTCCTCCGCGCGCACATACATCACTGCGCACCCTCTCTCCCGACTCTCTTTTGATACCCGCAGTGCCTTCTGCACTATTACCGCATCACCGCGCCGCATACTTTGCCCTACGAAGCTCTCTGTTCTTCTAGGCTACCTCCATCCTCGCCATATTCAATCAACACATTTATCAACATGCGGTGCGCATCAAGACTACTTCTTGCGCTTCCCGCGCTGGCTCTTGCCCAGGAACAGTTCCCCATCGCCGACAAGATTAAGGGTTGGTTAAATCAAGCGCAATCTTTCATCTCCTCCGCCGTTCCTGCAGTTCCGTCGACTATGGATGCTGGAGCTGCAAAGGTAGCAGAACATGTCGAGATTTTCCTAACACTGGACAATTGGCAGTCTGTACTTGCTGCTGACCCCTCTGCGACTACCGCGGGGCCGGACGATTGGATGGTCTATATCACTGGTGGAAACAGGACCTGCTATGGGCTCTGCGGTAATGCCACGATAGCATGGAACGTATGTTTACCACGCAATATCACTATATTTTCTTCTGAATTCATGAAATCTAACAGCCAGTAGGAGTCCGTAGCCCTTTTGTCAGCGTTACCAACGGCTCCCAAGTTCGCTGTTCTTGATTGCGAGGAGCAACCCATCCTCTGCAACGCATGGTCAGTCGGTCCGCCATCGATCTACTACATGTCTATCCCCCACGCTCTTGCCGATCAGTCTACTCCTGCCACCACTGTCCGCTGGATTCCCCTCAACCGGACCTCGGTCATTGCCTCGGATATCACCACTCTTGTCACAAAGCAGGCATACAAGAATACGGAACCATACGAGGGCATCTGGCATCCGTTCAATGGCCTCATTGCGCAGTACGACTTGGCTCTTCCTGTTGGCTATGTTGTTTGGGGGTTCTCTAAGATGCCGTCGTGGCTTCCGATGATCGCTATCAGCTTCTTGAGCAGGTCGTTCATGTAGGTGCATTCTATTTAGCATCCTAAGTGCTCAGAACCCTGACAAGCTAACATTCAATCTCAGGGGACGTCGTGCGCAACCCACTCCACGAGCAGGCGGCGCCGCCCCAGCTCCTGCCCCACGTAATTGAGCAGGACTAGTTTGATGGTATTAACGGTAATCGTTCAGTGTTTGCGACTTGAAAGTAGCAAAAATATTCTTCTTGTAGTTTGCACTGTCATTCAATCGACGGGGTTTGGTTCGCATTGATGGGTTATGTGGCTTTAGGGCAACGCCTGGTTATCGGCTCGTTCTGGGAGGGGTTTTGTTTTTCACGATACAGATTTAGTTGTAGCTCGTCCTTAACAAGACCTCTTTATCAATGCAACTCTCGTCCCATAACATTATAGAGATTGCGATGTTCTATGAACTCCGCTGCGGCGAATATATACCTAGGCGAGAGCCAAATTCCGCCAAGCAAACTCACCGGCCCGACCCATCCCGAATATCAAAATCTCGCCCAAGCCTAGCGGACTATAGGACACCTCCGTAACCTCCAAATCTATGACCAACAAGACACTAAGGATGGTGAGCATATTACAGCGCATGCGAAAGCTGAAAAGCGTAGGCCTCTCACCTTCTCACATCACCATCGCTCCAATTGATCGCTAACTTCTCTCGCAGAAGGTATACCTGCCCACCCTCGAAGCCATGCATCTTTTGTTAACACCACCGGTATCAAAAGCTTCTCGCAATACGAGTCGGGCCTGGCGCTGTGATTCTCCCAAAGGATGTCAAGAGGATACATCTGGAATGTGCGCAACACATCAACGGGGGGCATCGGGGAGCTAAGTGAGTGACCACGGGGGAAATCTCCTCTCACCATTGCGTATCCGCACCTCCATGCCATATATCTACAAGCGGCTTCCTCTATCGCGACGGATATATCATACTAACGGATCTATACGACTAGAAAATTCTGGCGCGAAATGCTACCACGACTAAAGTTCCGCAACCCGGCGGTCTCGATGACAGTCAGCCGCAACATCGAGCAAGAAGGGGATGCTAAGCTGATCATATACTTCACCACACCGCCACAATCCACACCCACCCCCACCTCGTCCCCAAGTGCCGAATCCACGTCGCAGCCAAAACCACGCGAGGTCAAAATCGACATTAAACACCTCCACGAGTCGGCCATACTCGCCGAACTCCTCAAGGCGACGGGCGGGACGGAGGTTCTGCCGACGGAAGTGGAATTAGAAGAGATTAAGCAGCTGGAGGAGGAGAAGGAGAAGAGTAGGAGGGATAGCGAGAGGAGTTTAGAGGTGAGGAGGAAGAGGAAGAAGGAGGAGGAGATGATGAAGCAGGCGAGGGGTGAGGTGGGGTTGGATGTGGCTTAGTTGCTGTTGGTATTAATGGGGGATAAGTGTGCAACATCTGGGCTCGAGCTTGTGTCGATAATGCTAGAGAGTTGTGATGCTAGGGGTTGTATTATATGGGTGGTACGATAGGGGACGCATGGGTGGAGTTTGAATGGATTTGAAAGTTTTATTTTTTTATTTTTATTTTTTTTTGGATATATAAAAGAATGGCCGGAGGTCATGTTGTGGTACCGCCTCCAAAATCAAGGAATTGTACATTATACAACACAAACAACTCATCAGTTTCGGTTTTCTCAATCGGTTTCTGAAGCTTAGGTCATATATTGTCAACAAGTCACAAAATGACATCAAATCGTAGCCGTATTAACTAGTCGTGAAATATTGGTTTATGGCCGTCGTGTATTCTGGCGTTCAACCACCTCACAGCAATTTATGCCATAGCTCCATCTCTCCACCAGGCCATTGCTCCAAGCACAAACACAACCACCATCGCATCCGCCGTCACCGTTTTCCAAATAACACTATACCGCCCAACGACTCTGACATACCCAGAATACGGTTCCGGCAGTATTTGCGCTACGCCGCCTAGAAAGCCTGACGGTGGCAGCTGACCCCGCTCAACAAAATACCGGCTCGTCTGCAGCACGACCTCGAAAGTGGCAAACGCATAAAAGAAATATGCAAGCGTGGAGGATGGGATGGAAGTCTGGTCAGCCCAGTCGTCTGTCGATGGCGGTTGTGGATGTGTCCGCGAGAGCTTGGAACCCGTAAATGATGTACTGAGCGTAATGTATAGTGCCAATGTGAGCGAGAATAGAGCGTGTACTATACGCCACAAATATGCGGAGCTGCGTGCTGGAGGTTCGGCCGTGGGCGTCTGCATCCCGCTAAACATCTGCGCCAACCCCGGTGGCACATTCGGTGGCATTTGCGGATTGTTAGAGTCTCCACCGCCTGCACCCAATATTTGTTGAAGCATCTCCATCATGGGACTTTGGTTTGGGTCACTGCCGCTGCTGGGTTGGGGGAATGGTGGCGTGTCGGTACCATTGAAGGCGAAGGGGAACGGTTGCGGAGAGCGAGACGGCGGGAGGCGGGCTTGAGTTTGAGGAGTATAGTAATGTTGAGATATGTCAACTTCATCTGGGTCGGCGGGTTGGTGATACGGGGTGGGGTCTGCTGGTGCGAGAGCTTGCGTTGGTAGTGAGGCTGAATTTGGTGGTTAGATATATCACGAGCAGGTAACTTAGTTGGGAGGGCTTGGAGGTACCTGGTATTGGCTTTGTAAGTGGTGCTGGAGCGGAATGTCCTCCGTTTAGTGATGTGATTGCGTTGAGTCGAGATGCGCCACCAGCTTGGATTTTGGCATTTCGGCGTTCGCGCCGAAGCCGGGCTTGCTCTTGAGCTGAGGAGGGCTTTGTAGAGGAGGTGTCTTGTGTAGCGACTGGTGAGTCCATTTTTTTTGTGTGTGTGTGTGTGTTATAAAGATCAAGCTGGAGATGCCTGTAGTGTTTTGGTCGAGAGAGAAATCCCAGTTGGCAATTCCGTGACGTTTGGCTTAGATCATCACGCGTTTTGAATTCAAGATCTCACCATCAACTGCAACACCTGGGCAATGCATCCAACTTCATATTTAACCACCTGTCCTACCAATCCCACGCCATGACGCCGTCGAGGAATTATATGAGCCGCCTTTGGCAAAACGAAGATGAACCTGCCAGCTTTTTCTAACCACTATCAAGTACGCATTTGAGTCCACATTGATGCTGTGAAGCTACTGCCCGTTTATTGACGGATAGGAAACGATGAGAGGTTTCCCAGAACGCCCAAATCAATGTTACTTACTCCACGAGTATATGTCTATAATCTTGGATTAACTAAACAGAACAGTTCAACGCGTAACGGACTTAATTCGCTCCTTCTTCTCCTCATCGCAGAGCTCAGGAATCGAATCTCTGATCTAGTCCTAGGCGGAAGTCATATGCATATAGAAGAGAAGGACCATCTCGATGTACGAATACAGGAGGCAAAGGGATTTGAAGTCTAACCGTTGTCGCAAGAAATTTGTGAAGCCCAAATATCGGATGCTGGAGCTCACCGAATCTTCGTGGATGCGTCGCTTGATCGACGTTTAGAATCCGATCAGAGATCTACCGAGCGGTGGCTAGAATCTATACCATTGGGCGAATTCGACATTTTCAGGCGCCATGACTACTATTTCGTCGAATCATCCTTGCATCGATATGGTACCTGCGCAGTAAATAGACGTCAATACGTATTTGCTCATAGAAACCGACGACAAATCCTTCTCAGCTTAGCTTCGCTCTGCTTCGTTGTTGCTGGCAGCTCTTCAATGAGACGAGTCTCCCCCCTTCAGCTCTAGTACCTACGCATTTCCAAGTCCTATGATAATTTTTAGGCTTATCATAACTCTCCAACATGATCAACGACAAGCCATTGCAAGCTGTCCCTAGTCGTCAACGACAAGGCTACCTTCCCGCAATGGCTACTTGAGATCATTGGGAGGCCTTATCTCGGCAGCTTACAGACAACTCTCTGAGGATGCTCTCTACCGTCCATGGTAACGTTGAGCTCTCCGATTTCGTGCCCCACAGTTCAATTTACCAATCTAGCTCCTCCTCCAAGGCCGAAGAATCGTGGAAGCCTATTGTTGTTCGAATACCCTCCTCCTAGTAACCTTCTCTACACGGCGCAGTTTCCAGGTTAGCCTTCCTACCTCTTGCGCCCGAATGCAGAGTAACCGCTTTTGTAGCCAATCACCCATGGTCTACGTTTGGGTTCCCGCGGGAAAGGACTTATTCGCAACAACAGATGGACTAGGCTGGATGGCGCCGTGACCGAGAAGTTCTATGTCTGACATTGGTGGAGAAACGGAGCCTCGCTGTTTCGATTGATGCAGCGCTACCACAGGAGTGTAAAGATTTGCGCAGTCCGATGTGGATCGAGAGCAACTTGATCGCGTTTGAGTCGAACACCGTGGTATATTATCGAGCTTATCGGAAGCAAGGAGTGGCATTCGATTTCGTCCAACGAGCAGCTTGTACGTAGATGCTTATATGTAGTCTTATATTTCTTCTATATGCTAAGCATGAATAGGCAACTAGGACTAATAATCAGCTACGTCTAGTCGGGCAGAATAGAGATGAAAACCGTTGACTTTGTTGAGCGCTACGCTCTCCCGGACAAGAGATCCACACGACGTACCACGAGACTCATTTCTTATTTCGGAAATTTAACGGCTCTTTGCGTTTTGCTTTCGTAACGTTCGCGAGAAACAATTTTCCGTCTCTGATCTTTCTTGCTCTCTGTCCCGGCCTGAACCGCTGTTCAAGTCTATTTGCGCCTGCATCTGCGAACCTGCGAGTGAGGATAATGTTCAACTTACGCCTAGCTAGTGGTTCCAGATGGCAAATCTTCGAGCGGGTGGTGACGGTCGAACCTGTGTTTGAGTGAATATTGAGCATGAGTGTGCCAGCCTGGGCAAGTCCACGAACACCAAGAAATACGAGACCGGGGTTTGCTGGATTATCTCAGGTCCTGTAGTTCATGTCTTTCATAGTTATCCCGGCCCTTTCTTCAGGGGAAGTGTCTGTTTCTTTCGATAAAGTTGTAATCAATGAAAAGATATACGCGGAGTTGTCATGTTCTGGTGGGGACTTGTATTTTCAACTTGTGTGGCAATATTGGTCTTAAGCACCGTCCAACTCATAGGTCACGGGGTGAACTTGCCCCCGTACATACTCTTTCATGGTATTCTATTAGCCGGTTTCTACTTCACTCTTCTAGGTTACCTGCAATTGCATAATTTCAGATTCCCGCTAAGAATTTCACCAAGGTCTTCCAAGGCTACCAGTCTCAACCTACGTCGAGCAGCTGACTCTATCACACCACTTCATCACCGTCCATCAATTTGATTGAGGTTGGTATGATGTTGGCTACTCGCTTTCTGTCTGCTCGGATCATTAGCCAAGGGCGCGTGCGTGCGGGTCTCCCATCTCCAGGCCAGTCCCGCTTCCTCACCATCAGCCACTCGCACGGCAGAGATGCATATTGGCAAATCGTTCCTCTGTGGAAAGACGTACCCGTGGGCCAGTTTCTCAGCTACCGATGGCAGGTGTGTCTGTGACGTCTTTCCACTTCTCCAAGTCAGTACATGTTCTCGAATGATCGCTTACTCTCCTTGGCCTTCAGATTGCCAACACAGTGCAGGGCACAAATATGCTCTCAAGTTTCCTCTCCAACGTTCTTCCCCAAAACATACCTCCTCCGATATCAAACCCCCGTCTCCTGCACATAGAAACTCGTGATGACTTTGTCAAGGATGTCTTGAATGGCGTGGCGGCGGCCCCAATGTCGATCCGCCTGACACCACATACCTTAAGTGTGATTGATTGGGAGAACCCGCTTGAGGACCCAGTTCGACGGCAGTTCATTCCCCTTGGTTCATCACTTCTATCAGACCATCCCAAATTGAGTTTGGACTCGCTGCATGAGGAAGCGGACTCCCGTAATTTTCTCGGCTCGTCTACCATTTCCACATGCTAATCGCCAACAAGCCGTACCCGGCCTCGTGCATCGGTATCCCGATAAAGCTTTGTTTCTCGGTAAGAAGTTCGGCTTCGGCTCATCAAGCGTACCCCTTTTACATGGGCATGACTAACGCGTCCACACATGGGCAACAGCAACTTCTGTCTGCCCTGTCTATTGCCGATTCTGCACTCGGTCATACGCCGTGGGCGCGAATACCGACACACTGTCCAAACAGCCTCAAAAACCTAGTCGAAGGCGATGGGATGCCATCTTTGCTCACATCGAGAAGACTCCAGCGCTCACAGACATCGTTGTCTCAGGCGGAGACTCATACTATCTTCTCCCTGAACATGTTGCGGAAATTGGAAGCCGGTGAGCCTTGAGTTGTCGAGATTTGTCTGTTTTAGGGACTGATACAAACTGATAGACTTCTTTCAATTCCTCACATTCGTCGTTTCCGCTTCGCAAGCAAAGGGTTAGCAGTTTCGCCCAGCCGTATCCTTGATAGAAATGATGCTTGGACCGACGCCTTATTGGGGGTGTCAAGCCAAGGAAAGCGACTTGGGAAGCAGGTTGCTTTGCATACCCACTTCAACCATCCCAACGAGATTACTTGGGTTACCAGACAGGCAGCACAACTCCTGTTCGAAAAGGGTCTCGTCGTGCGCAATCAAACAGTCTTGTTGCGTGGTGTCAATGATGACGTTGCAACTATGAGCTCACTGATTCGGCAGCTTGCAGACATGAACATCCAGCCTGTGAGTTTGCCTTTCGTGGACCACATTCGCCAATGCTTTTCAGGAGAAGCTATGCTTACGACACTTATTTAGTACTACGTCTATCAAGGAGACATGGTGCGTGGAGTGGAAGATCTCCGCACGCCGCTTCAAACGATCCTCGACCTTGAGCAACACATTCGGGGTACAATTTCTGGCTTTCTGATGCCATCTTTTGTTGTTGATTTGCCCGGTGGTGGTGGCAAGAGACTGGCGGCTTCATATCAGACCTACGATCGGGATTCGGGTGTCTCGACCTTCATAGCTCCTGGCATCAAGGGTGGGCAGACGGTCTACGAGTACTATGATCCGGAGGTGTAAATGATTGGCAAATTTCATGGTTTGTCACTGAAAGCCCAACCTGGTATTACGGACACTTAGAGAAGATGTTAGGGATCTTGCAGAGGAAGCCATTTTCAACGCCTCTAGTTGGTCCGAATAGCATCTCTTTAAGCTTGGCGGTGGGCTCAATATGTTCGTCTCCGAGGCCCGTCCCCTCCTCTGTATCTCTCTGCGCTCTTTTCTTCATACCATGCTATCGTGCCAACCTCACATAAAACTATCTAGGTACGTCCTGTGCACATTGAGCGGAAGCAGCTTCACGTTAACGTTCCATGCTGACAGAAGGAACGCCCGGTGACGTAATTCTCGGCATTGCTGCCTTGTGGTAGCGCAGAGGATTGCCCTGGTTCTTGTTTCTTTCTCTTAAACTAACTAGTCCTCCCTCTTCCATTGGCCTCTGAGTCTTACCACCTTATCCTTCTTTAAGAGTTCAATTGTCTCATCCACTTGGGAACCTTTGGTTCCCCTGGAAGCCCCTGCAATGCCTTACTCACTAGACTTCTTTTCTGAAGAAATTATAGACCGCGTAGTCGGTTTCGTTGAACCACAGTCCGCACTTCTACCCCTTACCCCTTTGCCTTGTGTCCCAAAAAGTCAATAGAATTGCTACAGCACATCTATACAGCGATGTTTTCTTTGATGGCGGTGCGATGGATTCCGGGTTGAAGCACCTTCTTTCACATTTCTCATGTGGCAATCACCTCTACACGTATTTCTCGTCCGCTCCTTTGCTATCCGGGATGTATGTTCGCAGGAAACATGCACACCGGAATCCCAGCCTGATCCTACCGACAAGGTACCTAAACACCGCATCCGATTGAGCAAGTCAAGCTTGGCCACCTCTTGAGAGTTCGAAACGTCCTTGGCCGAAGCACCCCCAACTGGGAAGCATACTAAAGAGCCAAAGTTGAAGAGCACGCCCATGACGATGAAGAGGCGAAGAAATAGTTCGAGGCAATCAAAACACGGCAACAATGAGGATGCTGTACTTGCACTGCTCTTCCTAGGCCTCCCCAAGCTCCGGAAGCTCGACTTCAGCCCAGGACTCGATGTAGAGCAGGAGAACTATGTGCTCCGCATGTTTGAGCGGCTGGGTACTCGTCACAAGCCTTTTCACTCCCTGCCCACTTCTGTCCAGTCCAATAGTCTTGTGCCATTTTCAGAACTAAAAAGTGTTATGGTACCTGGATCGGACCAGAAGTATCTCACCCCACCAACACATTTTGGTGCAAGCTTCAAGTCAGCCATGAAGAAATTATGACAGCAATATCCACGCACAGTGAAACACCTAGAGTCGCTTTCTTTGAGTCACAAAGACTTCTATCCCTACCAGTTCGATAACGAGAATGAAGAACCTTGCCCCGTGTCGAGCTGGCACGGATCTACAGTGGCCTCGTATTGAACTAGCTAGGAGCTTCTCGTAGGTTCTTCGCCACATCTTCTTTAACTGTCCTTTGCCACTTCTTCTATTCTTCGCCACCACTGTCTCTATTCTTCGCCACTGATTCTAGACTATTCTTTGCCACATTCTCTTAGTATATATAGACCCCACTTTCGTAGGAGCAATAGACAAGGAAGACAATTTCGAACTCCCGAAACGAACTGCTCGGGCAGTTCGACACCCCGTCTCCTTCCATGGCTTCGAGTCTTTGAAGAGACTCAAAGTGGCTCCGGTGTATGTTTGGGGCCATGACGGAGAGGGATTACAAGGGTCTCGAGAACGTCTTTGGTGCTCTCTGCCAACATCACTGGAGGAGCTGTGGATCACGCGTGCAACCAATGAGCCCTCGGATACTCTGATCGGCACCCAGAACCTGCCCGGTGCGCTTTTCGTCCCTGACCGCCTCATTCCCGCTCTGGAAGAGCTTGCATCTAGAAAGGCAAAAAACCTGCCCAGTCTCAATCATCTAAGAATCGAAGGTCCATTAGCACAATATAAGAATGAATGGCTCAAGGCGTTGGCAAATGCTCTACAGTTTGCGGGATTGAGGCAGATCAAATGCACTATAGTGAACGCTCCCGAAACGGGAGGATACGAGAAACTAGAGCGTAGTTGGGGATGGTATGAAGACGTTGAATGGAAAGAGTGCATTCACAATAATGGAAGGGCAAAGGGGTATTGGAGCTTAGGGATCAAAAGGATATCGTCGATGCGATTCAGCAACTTATCAAGGAGGAGAAAGAGGAAATGTAGAGTTGATCAGGAAACTTTCGCGCCCGAGCATAACTGCACGAGCAAACTGTAATGACTGTTTTCTGAGCTTAAAAAGTGACTTCCCACTCAAATATATAAAATAAACAAAATCCCATGTTACTGGGGCTAACCACTACTTCATTGGGTCGGGAACGATCGAATTCATCCAATACCGATATTTCGCCTGTATTATTAAGTACGACACCATTAGGCATGTGCTGAATATCAGTCCTTGTTGCAAAGCATATAGTATGTTTCAAAATATTAATCAGCGATGGGCATAGCAAAAGCCATGCATTCCATCAAACAAGGGAGACAATGAATCGGAACATTAACCGAGTAGTCTAGATAGAGTAGACAGTAGTGAAAAATTAGGTCAATCGAAGGCGATTCAAAGTCAACTGGAAAGACGGTGTTAACTTGAAAACCCCAATGCCGGAATAGCGGTGTGATAGTGAAACTACATGAAGAAATCCGGCAGGTGCCCAAAAGAATCGAAAAAAGGATCTCCGAAGCCAACTAGTGATCGGGCGGCAAATGGTAGGCCTCACGCTTCATCCTAACCCCTCCGGCATGCCACACTCATCTTCGAACCCTCGAACACTTGCAAGTCCCTTAACCGTAAAGGGAAGTTCTTTGTTTTTGACATTGCTGCCATTCTCAACGATGGTACCATTCCTGCCGACGAGCTTCTCCACTGCGTTGTTGGACCAGGGAACATAAACGTCGAAAGTACCTGGGACGCTAATAGGCATTAAAGCTTTGAGTACTTCTGGATAGTAGGGAGTGTCGAACGAAGGATATATTGAATTTAGTGATAATGGGTGCGAGAATAGAACGATGACAAGAAGATTCTTCAGTCCCTTCATACCGGATATGATGTGGCAAGTATGATACCAAGCCGCTTTACTGAACGGAGCATCGAAGATGTCAGACTTTGTATTATCGGATGGGATTCGCCACAGTATTGCGTTGAAATTCCACGTCAGGTGAAGTGACTGGATTTGATCCCACCGTTGACGTAGAATGGTGGTGTTCAAGTAGTTGAGGGTATCGAGGTAATTGATGTCAAATATGTTGCATTTGTAAAGGATATCAATAGCTTCAGAATAGCTGGTGCGAGAGTGGGTCAGAAATGAAGGCATTGTGAAGATATTGTAGGATGCTGACCTTCGCCTGCAGGACTTGAGCAAAGACAGAAGATGATCTGGAGTTTTTGAGCTCACGACGCAGTCTGTCGTATCAAGGATTTTGCGTCTCCACGTGCATGAGCAGACGTGAGGGACATGAGAATTGTTGTTGGTAGCAGATTTACAATTAACATGGCACAGCTTCTTCGGCATCCGCACAACATGTATATGGCTATTTCCAACGACATGCTCCCATATCATAAGCCGAATTTCGGTCGGGAGCTTGCCGAACAGCGGAGACTGGAGCTGATCTAGGAATTTTTGCTCGACGCGGCGCCTATGAAACGCCAATCCCTCTTTGCGAGTTATTGGTGCTGGTGAGGATCCTGATAGGCTCAGCGAACGTTTTCTGGCTTGGGGTAACGGTGGAGGAGCATCTGCACGACGTCTACGCGTGTATGACATTCGTGCGTGTTTGCGGTGATCAAGATAGGTATCGACAGAGACATAAACTACAACAGGCGGACCCCACACAGGAGAGGTGACCCAGAATGCGGTCCAAAAGCCGACCACGAAAGCCTTTTGAAGAGGTGTTCTCTTCTGGTGTCTGTGTCGTGAACACATGATGCTGAAGATACTGTTTCCAGAGAAGCTCGCATAACAGAAGACGCGGATTAAAACAAGTGAATGCTAGTTATGCAAGGCGGTGATGATTTGAGAAGGGGTGTGTAGATGGTAAAGTGTTAGTGCAAGAAAGAGAGGGGCAGAGACGGAGAATCCCCGGTCCTGATTTCGTTAGTCATCCACCATTTGTTTCCAATGTTATATAACTCGATCGCAGCGAGGACAGGGGGTTGAGAGTGTTTAAAGTATAAACCTTTACATATTTCAATAAATCATTCTTGGAAGACTGGTTTATTTGATAGTTTGAGAAGAACTCCTCGCTGCGAGTCATTCCACATATCAAGACCCCGCATTCTGACTCATCCCGCCGCTTCAAAATTTCCTTCTCCACCTGGACACCTGTGCCATATTCCTCCCTTTGTACCTATACTCACTCCCATCACGCAAGCCACGAGGCTTCCCTCCGAACCGCGCAATATGTCCTTCTACGACGAAATTGAGATAGAAGACATGACCTACGACCCCACTCTCGAAATCTACCACTACCCATGTCCCTGCGGCGACCGCTTCGAGATCTCCATCGCCGACCTTCGCGATGGGGGGGATGTGGCTGTTTGTCCGAGCTGTAGTTTGATGATCAAGGTTGTGTTCGAGGTGGTAAGTACTGAAATTCAATACTCGGATTCTATGCGCGGGGAAAGGGAAGAGAAAGGAGGCGTTTTCAATTTCAGAGGCTCTTGCGAAACGGACGGCTGACCGGTAGTGTTTAACTTTAGGATGACTTACCAAAGGAAGAAAAGCCGGTGGATGCGCAGAAGGCTGCAATTATCGCGTAAAAAAATATGAGAGTATGGGAATAATTCTCTGGGATGGAAATGAGAGGCTAGACTGAGGTTCTGGCATCTGTCGGGCGTCGAGCTTGATGCAAAACCAACCTTGAATTTGCAATAGCTCCGCTTCAACACCCAATCACGCAGTAAAACTGTGGATGGTGTTTAGAAGGCTGCATCGGCGCTAGCCTGCGGGTGGATTCAAGGAGAGAGGGGGGTTTCGATAGTGGACGATGATATAGAGGGTGGTGCGAGGGGAATACGGTGAAAGTCATTATGGACTTGGGAACATGTACTCGGTGATGGTAAAAATGGTATTGGCTTGTTAAGCGTTGATCCGGCCTAGGATAAGCTTATGAGGGCATTGTGGTTATACCTAGCATCGTCTAAATAATCTCTCCGTACTTAGGCCTAGAAGACTTCCTTCACTACTCATACTGCGCCTATCTACAAGACGGAAAAACCCAAGAATCTGGTCATGTTCGAGCAGGTACGAGCATCGAATGCCGAGGAAAGACCTGATGAAGCACTCCGCACGATTTAAGAGTTGAAAAACACCTCGCAGCTGCTGGGGCTCAGTTACGGTTGTCGAACGAGCTCGCTGATATGCTTGTTGCTTGTTTTTGAATACGCCCAGAGGGATATTGTGTATGCGCTTGAAAACTCAAGCCAGAGGGGAGGTTCACTTCATAGATTAGTGAGTATTTATTATCTGTGCGTCCTTGAGAAAGTTGTTAACGTAGTCTAGAAGAGGGCATCAGGACAATTTTGAGGTTGATCGGAACGTCATTTCGAAACCAAGCTGAGAGCGCGCTGCAGCGACGCTTAGCGGTCCGCAACGAGTCAAAAATTCGTAACACGGATTATGCCTTTATACTCCCGAAACCTGGTCATGCCTTATTGGAACAGATGACCAGTAACACGGTGTCTTTAGACGTCCAGATGTGAAGAGCATTGGCAGGCTAGCAAGCTTGCAGAATCTATTGTGTCGTAGTGTGTATAACGGGGTGCTAGCTATTTCGCTGCAAAGCCCGAGACGCAGATTGCGGGTTCGATAGATGGAGTGACATATGGCTTGTGTCTACAGTACAGGAGGCAGCGGCGAGTACGTGTTGCATCCGGGCATGTTGGCGTTACGAATCAGGCTGCGAGGTTCGCCCGAGGATGAGAGCAAGATGCTCCTTTGGAGTTATAATCAGAGCCATGTTGCCACAACCCCCTAATAGCAAATAACGGAGTGCCTTGAGCTATTCAGTTCCTTTGATTTGTTCTCAAAAAGCCTTGGAGAAGAATTTTACCTTGACTCTCGGCCAAGGACACTCTGGAGCACGTCCCTTCGGCACGCCGTCGGTCTTCCTGGGCAACGACGCGAAATTTCGGCCTTCGTTCGCTACCCACGAACAAATTCTTCCATGAACCTTGCATATCGGCAAATTTTTTTCCAGTCGAAAGATATGGTAGATCCTATACCAAGTGCATTCCCGCTCCTTCGGCTTCCGGATGACATTTTGATCATTGTATTTGAGAAAGTAAGCACAACTCTGCCGCACGTCACATGTCTTCAGAAGATTCTACAGACGCGCTTTACTCAGTGCCTAATGGCATTGAGATCTCATTGAGTACTGGGCAGTTCTTTTGAAGACAAAATTTTGTTAAGCCCTCCAACTGATTGAGAATGCAGTTGTATTTATGTAGTCCGTACACTCTCAAGTCTTGTACAGGAGTCTGTCACCACTTCTACAAGCTCGGAATACCAATTCTTAGCAGAAAAGCTTTGGTATTCAACAGTAAAGTGCACGCCCAAACTCAAAGGCTCATTAAAAAAGGCTCGAGATTGCCAACGTTCACACGCACAGCAACGCTTGATGACCGCGTACAATTCGGGTCCGATGAGGCTAAACCACTGCTTGATTTTATTTCAAAGGCACCAAATCTTAAAACGGTCAGATGGAACGGTGGCTACAATATTTCTGCCAAACTGCTCAAGTATCTTGAAACACACCACCCGACGGTCAAATTGGTGGTTGATGCCAGGATTCCACGTAAGGAAGACAAGTATTACCAAGGTTGGGGATTGTCTCTGGATGGGTTGATAGGATTTAGTTCCCCTCAGCTCTATTCACTCACTACGGATATTCGGCTATCGCTATACGAGCGCGGGATCGTGGAGAAATGCCTCGCCAAAATCATTAAAACCTGCCCGAATCTCCAGGTACTAAAATCGTTTCCGTACGTCCCATACTTTGACACGACATGGCACATAGATATGGACTTGGATCTGCAGCCAACAGATTTGTTGCCCACACTCGAGAGGTTCTGCTACGTGCCTCTCACACACAAGACGCTGACGACATGGGGTAATGCTGGAGGCTGGCAGAGACTTATGGTTTTGAAGGTCCACAAATTTGACTACCTGAGGGCTTTCCACGGTCGAGCGCCATGCTTGAAATATTTGGTGGTATGGTCCGCCGGGGAAGACTTCAACAATTTGCCCCCCTTTGAAGCTCCCCTCCAACAGCTCATCTTAGTCGGCCAAAAGAGTTCGCGGGTTCCACTTGAGTTCCTTCGCCAGTATTCATCCACCTTACTTAAGTTGAGGATACACTCCGCTCGGCTAGTTGAGGGCCAATTGAAAGATGCTTCGGCGACGGATATTTTAGAACTCAACAGGTCCTGTCCGAATATAACGCGGCTAGACATTAACATGCACCACGGCGGAACTTGGCCATATGACTTTCTAGACGCGTTAGCACAGTTCGGGAATCTGATACAAATTACCTTATATGCCGAAACGCCTATCCAAACCCCGTCGATGACCGCCATATCAATCGTAGAGCCTCTGATAACCGCCGCTGCGTGCGAAGGACTATTCAAATATGTGGCGGACCGTAAGCTGGGCGCTCGTCTGTCGGTTCTCGGCCTCGAGCGGTGCGCGGCAAGTAGTGAGGCGTTTCACTCGTACGCGGAAAGAGATCCCACTCCAACATATAACTGCTTCCTCGCTAAGGACGGCAGCGTTTCCGTTCAGTCCCCACCAAAACGTCAACCTGGAGATGATGACGTTGCACTTTTCCACAGAATTCAGACGGAATCATTGGCTAAGGAACTTCTGAATCGACCTTTTAAAGCACTGTATCCTATGTCTCGCGGTCTTGAAGATGTGATTTGGGTTGCAAAGCAACTTGGACCCGGACCTAAGTGGGCCGAGCGGGAGTTGGTGGCTACAAGGCTGATGACGAAGGAGCAATTTGACGCAGAGCAGACGCCGTTCATGCCAGATTTTTTTGACAGTGTAACCTGGGAGAAGAGAATGGAACATCGCCGTATTGTGAAGGAAGAGCTGGCGTGGTGGAAGAGGAGGAAAGAGCTTGAAGAGCGGCATGGGAAGTATTATTCGCTATTCGATTCACTCTATCCTGAGAGATAAGATGCAGAAGCGCAGAAATATAGTCCTGGCCTAGGTGGGCTTGAAGCTCACGTTCTCCTGGAAGATTAGATGGCATAATGACCGCGAGGCGCTTGTCGTGCACTTGGTACATTATTTCCTTCAATACATCTCTAGTTACAAATGGTTATACTAAGATGAAAGTATTTCCCGCTAGAAGCCAACACCACTCAAGGGTCTGTCGCAGTCAAAGTCCTATTTCGCTGCCATCTCCACCACTACAACCAACGCTCTTTGCCACGATGCGAAAGAAACTTGCCAGGATCCGCAATTTTAATGACCCGGATAACGTCCAACTGCATCTTGACGCTTGCCTCTGGAGTGATCGGTCCTCCAAAGTTTGGTTCATACTTTCGAAATGCTTCGGCCATGGCGGCGAACTCGGAACGTGTCTTTGGAGCCACTGGAAGACCTTCAGATTCGAAATATAGAAGGATTTCAAAATCCAAAAGAGCACAATACTTGCAATTTTCCATTGTAGATCCCCGGGTGTTTACAAGCCTCGGACTCAACGCTAGAAAGGTAATACCTTAATCCTTCAACTCGATGGCATATTTCGTTACCAATATATTGGCAGCAGCCTTTGAAGTGGTGTACGTCACTGCCTGCGGCACGCCCGCAATCTCCATAAACCCGGGATCGGCCATGCCGGACGAAATGACAATGATTTTCTTAATGGATCCGGCTCGAATGAGCGGGAGAAATGTGTTGATAATGTATAGGACCCCGACAACATTAGTCATGGAGGATGTCATCAGATCGTCCTTGAAGAGTTCCTCTTTGCCGATGAATGAAGTTGGTGTCAATGACTGCGTATCCTCGGAGACATATGCGCCATTGACAATGAGATAGTCGATAGCTCCGTCGGTGAGCTCCGCGGTTGCTTGGGCTGCGGATGCGAGGGCCGAGGGAGAAGTTAGGTCCGCGGTCACGAGGCGAACGTTGTTAAGTTTGTCCGCGTCGAGTTGGGTTTGCACGGCGGTTTGGTTACGAACGATACCGATAACTTTGTTGAAGTTGTTGGAACTGAGTTTGTTTGAGGTATTCATACTTTTCAAAAATTGGTGAGAATCCACAAAGGTAAAATGAGGATGAAGCATGGAATTCATACCCCAAGACCTCTGGAAGCACCCGCAATAACGTAAGAAGACATTCGGGGCTCTCGAATTAGACGCTTGATTAGGACGTTTGTTAATGACAAGGCAAAAAGGTACACGGGAGTGGGTTGTGAGGACTTGCAAGTCGGGAAATCTTCACTCCATGGCAATCAAATTAGCAGAATATATAGCTTCGCGCCAAGGCCAGTTCAATATTCCCTTGAATCTGTCATCAACCCATAGCTGACTCAAAAAGATTGTCGAAGGCGGAATAATTCTATTGGCGACAGCATCGTGAAGCTGGACGGCAATCAATGAGAAAATGGGGTATTACCAGACCAGAATTGGTTTAGCTCCTCGCAGATACTTGCAACTTTTGCGGCGGCTTTGAAAGTCGACAACAACCTCCTGTCATCACAATAACAGACATTTCAAATCCCGGATTATCAATTGCGGAGCTTAGATTTCAGGTGAGGCTTCGGCTGAATAAGCTTCTTGTATTCGTATAATTTTGCCTGTTCCCCTTCTGTTTGTCAATCCTCGTTCGCCTGGCGCGGGGTCGGCCGCATTTACTGTATGTTGTGCGCCGTAGGCTGCCAGTACTCTGAAAGAGATCTCGTGTAAGACCTCCGGCCCCTATACATGAAGTATAAATATCCAGAGCCTTCATTTCTAGTAGTTTTTGATCTTGGTCTCTATTCCTTCTCTTGGTTTAGACTCACGTGAAGGACGGCAACGAATTGCTAGAACTCAACACCGCCGAGATTTTTGACGAATAGTTAACCTCACGATAAGCATCTAGATCCTCCTGGGCCCATAGCCGTTCTATAAACCGTTGTAGGCGCAATATATTCCCTATACCGAATTGCTGCTGGGTTTGTCTCAAGAGGCGAAGAGTACTTAGTCTCTGGACATCCATCCGTGCCTCGCAAGCAACGATGAAGAGCGGAAACGTGCGTTCATAAGTCTTAAGGTTGAGGATGATCGCAAACGCATCATGTATTGTTTTTGCGAAGGCTGCAATCGAAACAGGAGTTTTCTTACTTGCTCTATCCAGGTATATCAACGCTTACAACTCGGCAATTTTGTCGTAGATTCTGGTGCTTTGCGAGTAATTCGGTGTCATCGAAGATTTCAATATCTAGGTCCTGTTGGGAATGCTTGAGTCACCGCTCGAGCTTGTCAATCGTCTCCCGAGGAACTTCGGTAGAGTTATCCATGTCGAGAACTACATCGAAAACCTGGGAAATCGCCACGAGGATTTCAAGAGAGCATCCAAATGTACCGAGTATCTGATGGTGAATTAGCGGACTCGCTGATGTTGGAATATATCAATAGCATACATCATACCGTGATTTTCTTCAGTGATGCAATCTGCTTGTACATGAGGTACTTGTCTCTCGCACAGTCCTCCATACCTATTGTGTTTTTCTAGTAATGCCGCACGCTGAACTTTGAGAGGATATCGTGGTAGTACACCCAGTCCAATATTACTGTCAAGTCTCCTTGATATGGTGTATCAAGAACATAGATTCCTTTAACGGCCATCTTGGCCTGGCAAACTTATTTGGCCCAGGCATATGATGTGTCTGACTGATCGAAAATCTTTCAGTTACACGGTCAGCTGCACAAGATATTCCGTATTGGTTTAGATGGGCTTTGTACCCCTAGAAACTTAACAGCATGGCCGCTGTGATGAATTGAAGGCCCTCGATACTTGTCTCCTTGTCGAGGGAATCTCTCAAGGCCGACAACGCTTTGGCCTCGAAATGAATCAACCGGGCGGGAGTGACCGTACAGATGCAATGATTCTAGTGCAAGTATTGTTAAGGCTATACATTGGCAGCGTATTGAAGGTGCATTGAAAAGAGTTATTGCATTGAAACTGTTGATTGTATTGAAAAATTGATAGTTGAAGTTCCGTCTCTTCAAACTAGAATTATATGGAGTTTATATATTCGATTTCCTTGCCTGCTTTTCTATTATTCTTATTTCTCGATATTGTTTCGTTTATAGCTTTTACTATATAGAATTACAACTACTTAAGAATAAGATATTAGCAATAAAATTAGAGCTAGATGTAGACTATTACTTAGGGGAACGCCTAAAACATTGTAATAATCTTAAATATTGGTATAAATACAGACCTTATGGGCGTAATAATATTTAGTGTTCTTATTAAAAACAAGGTAAGAGTAAGGATTCTTAGCGGACTCCCCAATGTAGTAAGAATAAGGAATTATACTAATACTGTTAAGAAGGACGCGGTCGGCTAAAGTAATTTAGAATTTAGTGCTATTCCATAGAGGCATTAAATAGACCTCTTAAGTTAAAAGTTAAAAACGCTGCGCCCGTTTATAAACTAACTAAAGCAAAATAGAGTAACCTTTAAGTAAAGGCTTAGAAAAGGGAAGTAGTATTATAAACGTATTTATAATAGAATTTAATATAGACAAGAAATATAGTTTTAAGAATTCCGAACTAGTTTAGAATTTAGTGAACAAGATAATTATAGAACTTAGAGGACTAAGAATTACGTAATTAGGTAGGAAATCAGTAAATTTATAGAAATCTATAGATTTGAATGAAATTAGTAAATCTATATAGACTTATAGATTTACTAAATTATATAGAGGGATTAAGGATATAAAAAGAAGCTTGTTCTCTTACGGATTTCCTTCTTCTCTCCTTACAATTAACTTTGTAAGATTGCTTTACAGTATACTCCGAATACATTACTATACCAGCCTCACCCGCGCCCTAGTAACGTTTCACTCCCCAGGCAAGAAACCTGCTTGTGATAAGAGAATAATGGGTTACCAACCCCCCGGAGATAAGGAACGTCCCTAGCTCTTCTAACACAACCCAACCTTCGTTATTTCCTGCACGCCGAGAAGCAACCCTAACCCGGAAGATCTGACCGGCCGAAGGAGTACATAACATTAGGTGCACAACGGAGGAAGAAGTACTTAAGTATTTTAAGTAGATTTGCGAGGAGGAGGTGGATTGAAAGATAATTTAGAGTATATATAATATCTACACTAAGCGCCTGCATAATTGCCGGCGTGCGAACGGATAAATAACCTAGTGTTAGCTAGCTTGTGTTATAGAATAGTACATACAATCGATTCAAGAGGCGTGCTTTGGTGTTTGTATAGCCCATGCCGTTATTGCTCCGCTTTTATCGGCGACGAAGAGGCTGTGCTCGGTGTGATAGGAACTTCTAGGCCACTATCCTTTATTTTCAATCGACAACAGCAATAGCACCGGCAAGCAAGCTCATATCGTATACAACGGTCCGTACACTAATTGAGCGCCCAGTTGGGCGTCTCATGAACCCTAGCCATGCATTTGGCGGAGTGAATTTTCGAAAGATCTACAGTTTCTTCAAACACAGTTCTTTCAAACACACTACTGTGTTATAGTAGATCTTTATGCGGTGCTTCCTTAACCATAGCAATTCTTGCAGTTCACGCAATCATAGCTATGCTGTACTTGAATGAAGTTTGGGAAGATTCATATTTCGGCATCTTCTTTCTGTTTCGTTTTTGGTGCCGCATCCCGAGGGAGGCCTCGGGCTCTGAGGCTGTATTCGCCCAACCTCTTGGCATTGAACAACTCACTTGCCCGTCGTTCTTTGCACGCTGAATCAACAGCTCATGCAATCTTAATGCAGGAACAATGCACGAAGCTGCCGGGAGAAAAAATCAATTGCGTGGCAATGCAAGTCTGCCCAAGCCCACCCTAAAATGGCTGAACGCCTCAAGGTACATCTCAATTGCCTGACGATTATTAAAAGATAATACGGAAAGCAAGTACGTGACTATTTTAAATTCAAACTTTCTCTCTTGCAATCACTATTGAAAAGAACAAAGTGCGTATGTAGTTAACTAGGCACCCTATGGCAAACCATCCACCGCGTTCTCCCTTCCGGCAGCGCCGTAGCTATCGCAGTCAGCAAAGCTATACTCCTAAAACGGGATTTGGGGCAGATCAAACGCAGCCGCAATATCCAACATTTTCACTTCCGGTTACCTCCTCATTCTACGATCCGTCCAGTAATCCTCAGCCACAGCCTCACTGCACTTCCGCGCACTTTCGGAAGCCTTCATCGTTAAGTCACGGACATCTAGACCTGTCTTCTTCTGAGATTCCAACTTTGCAGTCTCACCATGGTGAACCTCCATCACACTCTCATTTCCATGAGCGAGGATGGGACAATGATACTACCCGGACCCCTGGCTCATCGTATCCTCCAAGACCGCTTCCATCCCCTTCTATATCCTCTCATGGCATACCCAGTGGATATACATTCAGAAATAGGGATGCGCCAATGAGTTTGTTACAGTCTTCTCTGTCATCCACGGAAAACAGGCAACCGCAAGACAATTTCAAAAACAATATTACATTTCAGAACATGCCCACAAATAGCGCAGCTCTACGTCCACCTTGTCTACCCAACCCACAAAGGTCGCAGCATATCGCTATTCCACAGACTCGTCGTATGCCAGAGATCGATAGATTATACGCTTATTCGGGAGTTTCAGTGCCCTCCACATCTCCATCGTCGCCATCCCCTGCAAGGTTTAGCAGTGGAAATGGATCGTTGCCGAATCACGAGGAGAACAACGGCAATCAACCTAGACATCGACGTAGCTACGAGAGAAGAAGGGACCGATTTCTAAGCCCGCATGACAAGACAAGACTCGATATGCCGAGAGCACTACAGCGTCGTCCGAGCCAAGATTCATACAACCGGCGAAGAGACCAGTATACTTCACCACCCTCCCATCGAATACCCGATTCTTATACCAGTAGCCGACTCGGCTTACCTTCGCCATACCAAGCACGGCCTTTGTCGCCGTCAACATTTTCATCACAACATTCGTTACTGCCTCCTCCACCACTGTATCCACCTCCGCGGAGCCTGGGGCCACCAGGGCCACCAACAGCGACAATGCGTCGTCGTAACTGGGACTCCTTGCAGTAAAATCCCCGGGCTTCTGTCAGTGTCGAGATCGAGCCCATGACACGCCATTCTGCAGCACGCCTGTGCGAGACTCGCGGGATATGGAGCAAGGAAAATAGGGAAATTCTGCAAGACCTCATTTATGAGAGCTATTTTCGTATTTTCAGGCTTATTCGCAACCTCTTTCATTATAAATGTGCACTGCATTCGATATTTGTGTCAATGACACATTGTAACTTACTGAGCGTAGCACGATAGTTAAGTGGTTCCTAGAGCAGCAGAAGAGCATTTGATGCATCTTTTTGTATGAATTCATTTGCCATTCGCTGTGGCTCCAGGATTTCTATAGTCGGTGACTAACCACGCGAGGTGCTCACTTATATTTCGATCTCGCCGTGATTTCGAAAACCGCAGTACACCGACGTATATAATTCAACTAATTATACAAACTTGCAACTACCATCGTTCCTCACCTTTTGACTAACTTTAATACCCGCCATGATTACCTGGCTATTTCGACTAGTAACAGCCCTAAACAACAGGCTTATAGCATGGGAACACCCTGACGTTAGCTGCGCGCTAACATGAAACACCGTCACCGTGCAGTATCAAGTCCACATGTCCTCAATAATATATATGTCCCTTTAACACCCATTTTCCTTGGCCGTCGGCACCTCCACACCTCGATCTCCACCCTTCAATGTCCTCATCATGGCCTCAAGCTGTTACAACCCAGATGGCACCCTCAACATTCGCGGTAACCGGATCGCTTGCGTCTCAACAGCTCAATACTCCACATGCTACAGCCGCACACATAGCTATATACCTTCATCGTAACGCTCATTCACTCAAATAATACAAAGGCCGATATCTTTGCACCAACCCTATTTCCCTGCGCATCGGGCGAAGATGAAGGCGGCGTATTACGTATTGCTGCGGTCCGGACCCGACTGAGTGCTGCAAAAACGGTAGTGCGTTTTCTGTCCATGTAGGGACCATTATTTCGCGTTCTGGACAAAGAAACTTTGTCGTCTCCATCGTCTTTGTCGTTGCCAGCCAGTATTTCTACTACCTCCTCTAGTGCTACCGGCACCAATTCCGCAGAGTCCGTACCGACATCAGACTCTCAGAGTAACAGCGCGCTGCGGGAACAGCAATGCTTTGAGTGCTGGCCTAGGTGTCGGCCTCTCCTTAGGCATCATACTAATTGCGGCGTTGGTATTCTTGGCTGTCCAGTTGCTCCGACTGAGGCGGTGCAATCACTCGTGGAATGCGCAATATATGGAAAATTCAGGCGGACTAAGGCTGGATAGTATGGCCATGCACTGGCAGCAGAATGGGTGGAGAGGGAGTAGAGGGAGATCAAGGGGAGTTGGAGACGAGGCCGCCAGAAATAGAACACTGGCTGCGGACGTATGAGATAGAGACTAGTCGGATGGCGGGCAAGTAAAAAAGTAAATATATTTTGGTTTTTATTATTTAATTGTGAGGGTACGGGCAATAAACCACGAATACTCTTATATTACAACTTAGTACGGGAAATAAATGCCGCAGTTTCTTGAGTCTTGAAAAACGATAGCAAAAGATCGGCTATTATGAAATAACAATTTGTGCGGATATAGAATTTATTAGCCCGGGCGAATCTGTTTGGCGTTGATGTTTCTAGTCATAAAGTCATACCTTTTAAACATTAAGGGCACCATGCTAATTACATGTACACTATTTATGGGTATAGCTATTTTCCTAGACTTATTACACTTTTCTTCTTAGCTTTTGAATTGCCATAGCGCTGCGGTAGCCGTAGTTGCCTTACTTTGCTCGAAGTTGCAGCCGGGGTCTCTACAACTTCTATACTATCTACACTATTAACCTTATTAACTTCTACTACTAGAATAAACCTACAGGCCTTCTTCTTATTAAGGATATATATTGCAGCGTGCTGAAGTTGTATTGAAAATATTGAAAGTATTAATTGTACTAAAGAATTGATGGTTTAAGTTCTGTCTCTTTAAACCAGAATTCCATAGAGTGTATATATTCGATTTCCTTGCCTTCCTTGCTATTGTTCTTATTCCTTGATATTGTTTTTGATCCGGTTTTATAGAAGTTTCCGCTTGCGGCATGTTGTACTGCTTGCTGTATATTTTGCTTGTTTTGTTTTGATTTAGAACGTACTTTGTTCTGTATACGGCATTCTGCATACAGCGTTCTACTTTTAGAAAGTTGCTTATTCTTTATATATAAAAAGATCTTTATGTATACAAAGGCACTAACAAGAATATATTACTTACCTTATATAGTATTTTTATATATATATTATACTTTTTGCCCTTTTAGTAGATTTATCATTTTCTTAAAGCTACTAATTACCCTACTTTAAAATGTAATTTTCTTTTCTTTACTGCTTCTTCTCCGGATATTTCTTAAGCCTTATTTCCCTATTAATTCTCTTGGTAAGCTTTCTTTCTTCTAGCTACCGTTTACTTTTTAACCTTCTCGGTGTCTCGGCGTACCTTATCCTTCTTTTTATAAAGCTGCACAGTTTCTTCTTTTAATATTTTTAAGCCTACAGATTACAAGCCTGCTGTACCTTATTTAAGCTATAAAACATTACACTCTCTTTCTTCAACTTGTGCACAACCCTACCATGTAACGCGAGGCAACTTTCCTGTCAGGATCCATGTACGTACCAGTATTCTCTGTCTTGAATTCAGGGACTCCAATTGCACGTGGTACAAACACTGCCATCATCTATGCGCGTCACTGAAGGCAGACTCTGGTATGCGGGAATCGGAGCAAGGATCTACTGTAAGGGTTATAATCAATTATAGCAGTGTAGATGCAATTGATAGAACAACAGGATTCTTTTCATCTCTTTCTCTCTTCTCGTGAGAAAGTAAAGACGAATCGCTACCGCTGAAGCGGGGTAGCGCTTTGTTCTATATAGTATGACTAGTAGCTCGTCTCGACGTCATATTCCTAATCACGTGACGCTTCCTTACATCTACACCATCCTGGTGTCGCCGAGGAGATTTCGTGCTTGCACTCTTCGAGATAAAACGTAGCTTTTAATTGTCTCAGGCTTTCTGATTTTGGCCGCGACTATCGGGTCCCTGCTCCTTCGAGTTCGCACAAAGACGTACCGCAAAAATCCAATAGACGAGTTCGTCGCAATAAAGATATGCGCACCACCGCAAAAGCAGCTCAAGCAACCAAAAGTCTCTACGCGAATTGCGTGTTTGGCGTCGTCCTAACTCCAAGCGACCAGCAGACTGTGACCGGAATTGCAATCTTCGTCGCCGGGTTCAAGACGTCGAATGAAGGTACCAGGTACCACACCGGTCTATCACTTCTCCGAATGGTGCTTGACATGGCTTTGGTTCGGCTCGAACGTCCATAAAGCTATCGCTCTTGGTTCTGCGCAGTTTTTCTCTCCAATGATCGACAGGACAACTTACAATTGACTTTTTTTTTTTTTTCATGGGTCTGGGTGTAGCGGGTCGTTTGCATGCCGGCCCTGGCAGCACTAGAACTGGAATGAAACGAAAATTCAAACTGGCCTGCGCGTTGCGTCCCGTGGGATACTGACCATGTTGGTTCTCCCCTGCGATTGCCCATTTCTTAGCGTGGTTTTGATCTGCACGACGTACCCCCTTTGCCTTGGCCCAGGTTACGCCCTTCAAAGAGAGGATTCCTGGCTGAGAACGCGACACTAGATCAAAGGAAAAGATGACTCCAACTAGAATGAAATTTCAGCAGCGTCATCCAAGAGTGCTCGAAAGTCTGTGCCACTGCAACGACAACCATATTATATGTTTGGAATGTATCCTCGCTTGCGCACCACGCACCGTCTTTGAAATGGTCGCAGGGTGTGGTTTTGGTATTTATTAGGTCATTTCAAATCGACAAGGTGGCCACGGACTCTCGAGGAGAGGATAATTGAAGACAGGGTCAGCTTTGGGCGAACCTGTATCACTGGCTTCGCTTCTATTTGCCGTTCATGACCCTGTAGGAATACCATCACAGTAAAGGTCTAGAGCTCCTGCGGCCAAGTCACAGCACATCGTAGAAGCCAACATATAATTCATTGGGTAGACTGAAAGAAAGGTGAGACGCCTGGTTTACCAACCTTGCCATTAGCCATTCTAATGTAGAGGCAAGAGTTGGATTATATCTCGCCGAAGTTTCTTGTACTAATCCACACCGTTCTCGATCGTAGTCAAAATATAAGCGTGCTCTTTAAGTTGTGGAAATTAGTATAAGCTTTCATGTGTATGTGGGCAGATATTCGGGCCTCCAAGATTTCGTGCTCAAGGGTGTGCTACCCGTCGACAATTTGTCCAACGCTCATCTCTCCACACTTATCCGCCGGTGGTGCGGGTAATCAACCGGCCGAACAAAAACCGTTCGTCAACGGACCCATACTATTTTCAATATTAGTTAACATTGCTCACTATGGAGCATACAACTATGGAGCATACAAGTTTTCACTTTCAAATCATAGTGTCCTTGAATTTTTTTTTTTTTTTTTTTAAAGACAATGAATATCTCTCTCCTTCGATTTAAACTCATCAATGATGCAGCCGTAACTTCCCAGGCTTAGAAGTGCCCATACCCAAAGCTATGCACAAAGCCGCCCTCGCTATTAAGCAGAACCCACACCCAAACAGAATCAATCCCTCACTGTCCACTCTTGGGTAACCACAATCCCCCTTGCACTATCCAACGACTCGGTCCCTTCCATCACATTTTGCTCTTCCAAGCCTCGTGTTGAGATATCCCTAGTTGACCCATGGGCCGAGTGGACACCGACAAGCGTCTTTCCTTTACTTTCCCCTCTTGATTGGAGGGGGTACTCATCGTCGATTGGCTGAAAGCGTGACGACCGCAGCCTGTCGCTCTTGCTGCCTTTGGAGAGGGAGCTGAAGCTGGAGCCTAGCAGTGGACGGATGATTGGGAGACAAGCGAGTGTGATGCCCATGGCGGGCTCTAGCATGCTCCAGATGAGAGCTTCCGGGACGGAGTGTGTGATGTCGGCGTAGGAGAGATGGACAAGAGTAACGAGGCGAATGATACTGACGATACAGGCACTAAAACGCAAGCCTCGTATCAGAATATGCTCAGCAACAATTGAGTCTCACAATACTCACAAGAAGCCGACGGCGAACACGCCAATGAGACCAATCTTATTCGCCGTTCGCATCTGTAGGTTCCAAATCACCGGGAGCGGCAAGCAAAGAACCATGACGTCGGTGCAAATGTTGAATGTCCCAGTGAGCTCGTAGGATAAGATTTGATTGCCGCAGTGCCCTCCTGGGATGGTCTGGTCCCAATTGAATGCAAAGGGTCTACATAGGAGAAAGCTACAGAGGATGACACTTATGCACCACAGTACGACTACCACGGCCGTGACACGGGCCGCAAGGCGGAAGGATGCTATGGAAAATATCCTGGTGTAGAAGAGGAGGATGGAGACTTTGGTAAACATGAGACTGGTGCACCACAAGATTTGCACGGCTATGAGGTCCTTGAAAACGGTCAGCGGTGAGCTCAAAAGCGGAAGAGGGGTGGAACGTTCGCATGTGACAAAACAGTAGACACACTTTTGAAAATGCTATGAGTGGACCAGGTCCGTGGGCCATTACCACATCTTTAAGATGGAGGCCAACACCTCCCACAGCGACGCCTTCGTCGAGTTAGATTGAATGGCCACTGAGATAGGCTTTACAGTCGCATACTTACCGATAATATCACAAGTTATCAACCCAAGCAAAAGAATCTGCAGATTTTTTTAGTTGCCGGTTGTGTGCCCGCGAGTATTCGGTTCATACAAGTGCAACTACGATGGAGTAATCATCCCATTGAAATCCTAAACCCTTCTTCTTTTTGGCATACAGTCGCAGGCATACAGCGGTTGAGGAAATGACTGCGAACACAGCCGACACCACCACTGGCGTTTTCTGTGCAGTAGTGTGAAGGGGTATCATTATCTTGACGGGGGACAATTGGGGAGTAATGGCATCAAAGGATTGGAACGTTTAACGCTGGAACGAGAGAGACTGTGACAGCACACGACACAGGAATAAAGGTAGCCGAACATGAGCTGAAGAAGAGCTGGACGTTCGAGTGCACTTGTAAATAGACGGCTATGCTAGGTTAGACAAGAATCACACGGAGATCTTTACTGTTCTCTAGTGGCTGCTCCGCGTTTTCTCTTGAACCCTGGTGGCGGCAAGGGAAAGCTCTTTTTGGGAGGTGGTATATATGCTTGGCACCCTAAATCAATTTGGAAGATGGACGCATTTAACGACAAGGAAAAGCTCTTCGGTGCCTGGATTTTGAAATGGTCAACGGTTCTCCTTGTTTTGAGGGAGACTCAGGTGAGTTGAGCTTAAAGTTTAGCAGCCGAGCGATGAACGGGCACTTGTCCCAAGCCGGGAAGGGATTTGGACACAGCCGTGTCATGCTAGAGCATTCCTACCCGCACAGCCCCACCGTGCTGGGACGTGCCTGGGCGTGTTGATCACTGGCTCGTTCATTGAACTTGTCAGATTCTGGTGAAGCATACCCGCATGAGAAGAACCAGCCAAGACGCGAGCGAAAACGAGGCTTAGGGTGAGGTCGGTTGGCTTCTGTGGAGTATCGCAAAAGCAAACAGAAGCCTCTTGAGGGCGCAAGCCTCTGCATGTCACCATGTCAGACGGCATAAAATTTCCGAAGGGCTGGAGGAACTACCGCACAATCCCCGAGACGTCGTCTGAGTCCATTCGAGACGGCGAATTAAGGAACTGTAACTGGAGCATAGAGGCACTTGTCCTCAACTGCCGTCCGCACGGCCGGCCGCCCATCCCCGCTCAAAGACGAACAGGTCGTTCAGGATTTTTCTGAAACATCTTTCGATTAGTTTGCTGGGGAAAGACTTACTTACGAGTTCGCAAGGAAGTCTTTGCGCCTGGGACGGCTGCAGTTCTTCCCCGTTATTATTATCCAGCACTAAAGCCAAACCCAGGAGCTTGAATCCTTCGACAGCTATCAGAAAAGCTGAGAGATACAGCCAATAATCGTGACTCGTGACCATTTCCTGCAGTTCGATCCTTAGGAACCCTCTCCGTGCTCCGTAGCGAGGCTGAACACTGCCCTCAGCGCTCACGAGGTCCTATGGATTTTCCTTGCCAGATTCGGCTCGTTTGAAATAAAATCAGTTTCAGCAGCTGGTCTCGTCCCATTCCGTATTGCAGTGTGTACCGAATTGCAGTGGGCACCGCATACCCTCAAGGATTTCATTGACAGACATGAGCAGCTTTCGGCCCTTTCCCTCAGAGCCTTCCCCGAGACCGTCTCCAGGGCTTCTGTGGTTCTAAGGTTGGAATCAAATCAAGAGATTCTTGGCCAGGCTCACGGACCGAGGCCGTCCCCTTGCGGCCCTCCCGGTAGCCGGGACACAGCCGTCCGTGCGGGTCAACGGCGGGGCTAACTCGGGCTAACCGACTTATGAGACCCGCAAACGCCTCTTATACCAAATACGGACGGGTTTCCAAACTCCTTGGAGGGCTTCCCGAGAAAATCATTCCAAGACCACAATGCTTGACCATCGTCGATGGTGGTTTTTGGGCTGTCTCGACTCTCGAGAGCAGCCAGAGCATCCATGGGGCGGCGCGGCCCCTGCAGGGTCGTGTGCCTCTGACGATCATAGCCGTTTCCTTATCCTTGGCCGGCAAATGCGCAAATTGTAGTCTCGGACTTTTAGCCACCTGCGCACTCTAAAGTGTCGTGGGAGAGATGATGCATACCGCACTACTGCACGCTCTCCCTCCAGGAGAACGACGATGTTGGCCTTGAGCACATGAAAGTCTCCCAGGTGCATCGTCCTCTCGTTCTCTGCCAGTACTCAGGCGTTGACTGCTACTCCTTCTTTTTTTTCCTTGCCGTACTTCGCAATGTTGTTCAGAGAAGTTATCGGCATGAGCGAACCAGCTGCGTTTGCCATTTTGGTTTCTGTATTCTGTATCGCAGTTGCCCTTCGGCGTCGATATTTCTCATCCATCAGCGACATCCCAGGTCCATATTTTGCATCTTTTTCCATTCTATGGCAATTATGGGCCATCATCCAAGGCCACATCGAATTGAAATCGATCGAGCTGCATGAGAATCTCGGTAAGCTTTTACTTGTTTTCCTACGGCCCAGGGAGCATTACTAACCTCATGATTCTCAACCTTTTAACTATTAAAAAATCCAAATAACCAAATCACTAATCTGAAGACCAGGACATTTCGTCCGCATCAGTCACAATGAAGTCAGCGTTAGCCATCCAGATGCTATCCGCAAGATCCTGCTCACTCCGCTGCGAAAGGCCAGTCCAAAGCATTCCTCCTTCCAAGCTCTAAACTCATGCTCTTCCCATAGGCCGACTGGTACAAAGTCATGGCCCTCCCCGACCATCGCTTTCAGACCCCAATGTCCGAAGTGGACCCCAAGATCCGCGTCCTGCGCGCCAAAAACGTCGCCCCGGCATACACTCTCTCGCACATTGTCAAATCCGAATCCTATATCGACGATCGGATTAGTCTGCTTAGCATGCGTCTCACTAGCTTCAGCACTTCAAAAACACCCGTCGAATTCGACAAATGGTTCAACTACCTCGCCTTCGATGTCATCGGCGAAGTCACCTTTTCGCGCGCCTTTGGCTTCCTGGAAGCAGGGAAGGATTTGGGTGGGAGTATTGCGAATAGTAGAATCCTGACGCTGTACGTGACGCTCGCGGGGTTCTTCTACAGCCTGCACAAAGCGACGCTAGGGAATCCGATCATGGAAAGGTGGGGTCTGATGCCGCAACAACACATCTTCGACACCACGAAACGCGCCATTCAGATAAGGCAGCGGAATCCGGATGTACGGAACGATATGTTAAGTTTGTGGCTGCAGCAGCTGCAGGATGCGCCGGAGAAATTCCAAGAGAATGACATGTATGGCGTTGTGAATGCGACTGTCGGGGCGGGTGCGGATACCGTGTCTGCGAGCTTGCAGGCATTTTTCTATTACATGATACGGAGTCCAAAATGTATTGAGCGTGCGCGGAAGGAGATTGAAGACGCGAGGACCGATGGAATGAAGCCGGTTAGTTTCGAGGTGGCGAGGCAGTTGCCGTATTTCCAGGCGTGCTTGAAGGAGACGTGGAGGATGCATACGCCCGTTGGTTTGGGTCTTGCGAGAGTAGTGCCCGATCAGGGTCTTACTATCGGGGAGAAGCACTTTGAAGCTGGGGTATGTCATCTTGCGGTTTTGGATTCATGATTGCGAAGCGTGAACTGATATGTGGCAGACCACGCTTAGCATAAACCAATGGGTGATCCACCGGAGTAAGGAGTTCTTCGGCGAGGACGCGGGAGTGTTCAATCCAGACCGATGGATTGAGCCCAGGGGCCAGGCGATGGAGCAGTACTACATTCCTGTAAGCTTCTATATTCACTTGGTATAGCAGACCTATTTGCTACCCAATGGCTAATTGTTCTTTCGTAGTTCGGCGCGGGCTATAATTCGTGTCCTGGTCGTAATCTTGCAAATCTGGAAGTCTCGAAGACCGCTGCGACGCTGTTGCGAGATTTCGATATCAGGCAGGTGGATCCGGAGCAAGACTGGACATATGAAGCGCACTTTACAGCCGTCCCGTATGGATGGCCTTGCTATGTTCAGCGAAGAGAACGGTCCCTATAGCCAGGCTTAAAATTTGTATGCAAATGAGTTTTTCACCACATATGATACAGGCCTATGCCCCAAAAAGCTGAATGTTATCCACCGTTCCTCAACTCCTCTTAACCAACTCACCGACCACGAACGGGATGGCCGTCTTCGGCTCCACATACTCCAACTTGACACTTGCCCATCCATCTTTTCCCGCCGCCTCTTGTAAATATTTCTTCGTATCCCGATCCACATGGCAATTTCCCATGAAGAAAGGCCACCCAAGCACCGTGTACACCACCTGCATTACCCTCGCAAGCACACTGCCACTCTCTTGCCACGGATTAATCACATGCTCACAAACTATCATTCTCCCTCCGGGCTTGAGCAGTTTGTAGAGTCCTTCAATTGTTTCTTCCGGCCTTGGCACACCACACAGCACCCGCACACACACAACAACATCAAATATTCCCTGCCCCTTGCTCTCCGCCAGCGCTCCGGCCTTCGCCAAGGCTGGTATCAAGCTCTCTGGCTCACCGCCGCAATGTAGGGCCTTATACTTGCCACCAAAGCCCGCTTTCTCCGCGTTCTTAAGCAGGCCGGCGTGCAGATTGATGCTAGGCTCCGCGCCATACATTATAGTGACTATGGAAGGGTCGAAGCGTGGGAGCTGTTCGCCGGAACCGGGCCCGACGTCGAGAACAGTTCCAGACACGGTCTTGAGGAGCGCGAAGGTGGGCCCGGGCATTTCGACGGACATGGCTTCGCCTAGGGGCGTGGCGGGTTAGCGATTGAGATAGCTAGGAAGCAAACCGAATGAAGAGCGAGCAGGCGTACCATTCTGAGACCATAGCCGGGCAAATGACTTCTCTTGTAGCGTAGAAAGATTGAAGATGAGGGTGGGATTCTGGAGAAGGGTCATGATGCAGTCTTGAGATTGCAGTTTGTAAGTGTGGGTATGCAAACGGGGCAGCTTGAATGGGTTTAACATACGATATACGGCAGTAGTTAACAGCAATGCTGGCCGGAGGAGCACGGGAATATAGTCCGCGATTGCCATTGCGAGGAATAAAAGCTTCTAGAGGAGTAAATGCTGAATTGCGGGACGGTCAGTGAGAGAATAAATAGCGAGGAGATTAAGGCTGCTTATGTTAGCAAAATAACGGAGAGGTCTGGCCTTATAGTGAAGCGGCATGCCGGATAAAGCTAGCTAAGGCACCTGATGAGAGGAAGGTGCCGAAGTGTGCAGCAGGGCGGGTGATCGGGCAGGTGATCTTCGTGAGGTGGTTGTCGGGTGTTGGATTGATTGCAAGGCGGCTCGATAGGCGGGGCAGCAGCAGATCAACGACCACCGTCTGTGCATATGGATAAGTATTCAAGTTCTCTAGGTATATTACAATCATCGGCGCAACGCACTGGAGAACTTGTTCGGAAATAAGCCATTCTAGGAAGTCTAGATAGTGATGAGGTATGCGCTGCAATCCAATGGTCGGCGGGTTACTTGCCCCGCCGGTCCGGTGCGGATTTACCTTCACAAACGCCTATACCAAGCTACGTCCCCCGCGCTTTTACCTACAGGGTATTCGGCGAAAGGACCTTCTCTTAGTACGTAGACACCTCTTTCAGCCCGGTTTTATAGACATGTAAATCCCTTTGATGGTACTCTTCCGTGAAATTTAGGTACATAATCTATCTAATCTATCATCCCGTTTGCAGTGCTGCCTTTTTGTTACCCACAGTACCAAGCTCAACACCGAGCTCCATTACCACTCTTGTAGATCTATCCCAATGGCTGAGGACAAGAGGAAGACTGTCTTAATCACAGGGTGAGTCGGTCGTTCCAATTGACCACCTCCAAGCTTCTCAGCATGTCCACTAACATTCCTCCTCCCCTAGCTGCAGCCCTGGTGGTATTGGCCACGCCTTGGCTCGCGAGTTTAACTCCAAAGGTCCGACTCACTCCTTCCCCGTCTATACCCTCCTACCCTCTAACACGCCCCCAGGCTTCCATGTCCTCGCCACCGCCCGAAGCGCCTCCACAATCTCTGACCTCGTCCCGCTCGGCATCACGACGCTCTCCCTAACCGTCGACGAACCGGCCAGCGTCTCTGCCTGCCTCTCTCAAGTAACACAGATTACCCACGGCTCCCTCGACATCCTCGTCAACAATGCCGGCCGCAACTACACCGTCCCGGCCCTGGACATTGACTTCGCCGAAGTGCAGCAAACCTTTGACGTCAACGTCTTCGCCGTCATGCGCATATGCCAGGCCTTCGCGCCACTGCTCGTCGCTGCAAAAGGCACCATCGTGCAGATCGGCAGCTTGGCTGGGGTCATGCCGTATGTGTTCGGCAGCGTGTACAATGCCTCCAAGGCGGCTTTGCATGCCTATAGCAACACACTGAGGGTTGAGCTGGCGCCTTTTGGAGTGCATGTGATTACAATCGTGACTGGTGGTGTTAAGAGTAACATTGCCCGCACGGAACGCCATCTGCCGGCGAATTCGATTTACCTACCTATCGATGCGGAATACCAGCGGCGTTTGAAGCATAGTCAGGAAGGGGGAATGGATAACGAGGCGTATGCGCGGAGCGTGGTTACCAAGGTGCTTAGTGGCAGGAACCCGAGATGGGTGTGGCAAGGGAACATGAGCTGGGTTATATGGTTTGTGCAGAGGTTTTTGCCAATGGGGGTGATGGTGAGTCGACTAACAAATTTAAATTTGTAATTGAATACAGGACGCTAATGAAACTAACAGGATCATGTGTTTACGCGCATGTTTAATTTGTGGAAGCTGAGAAATCCTTCTGGGACAAAGGAGTCGATTTAATGGAGCAATATGTAAGATAATGAAGTAGATTGATCATTTTCACCTGTGCATATAAAGTCATCGACTGGGGTGTCCCATGTAAAGCTTACCACCGGACCAAGTCATGATTAATTTGCGGAACAATTAGGCCATTTAAAATACTGCTGATTCTTAAAGTACATGTGGGTTTGTCAAATGAGACTATAGTCAGAGCCTTCTATCTTTTTTAGATTCTTCCTGATGGGAATTCATCAATATCGATTCCAATGGAAGCCGTCTCAAGAACGCTGATAGCAGTCCAAATTAGTTCGATTGCACAACAAAAAAAGAGTCGCAAATACTCCTACAATCTTATCACAACCGTGCAGTCATATGATCCCAATCGTCCCCCTCGACGTAACTCCCCCTATCCGGCAATTGCTCCTGCGGACTTTGTACTGGCGAGCCCACCTGCGGCCTTACCGACGGCGGTCTCGCAGAAGGTGGCCTTACGGATGGCGGCCTCGTAGACGAAGCCCTCCTCCCATCATACCCTTCTACATTCGTATCCCCTTCCCCCATCCCCACCCATTTCTCCCGTTCACTCGCCCTCTTTGATGGCAACTCAGCCACACCGCTACCACCCTCGGTCATCCTCTGGCGTATCCAATACCCCATTTCATCCCCCGAGCCGGTCGTCGCATACTGACTTGGACTACATTGCGTCGAGCTCGGCGTTAGAGAGTAGGCCGTTGAACTCATCTGCAGCCCGTGCTGATTGTAGCCTGTATAATCCACCGGCTGGTCGTTTGGTGGCAGTTCGACGGGTGGCAAAGGGTATGGCATGCCAGCCGAGTCAGGCGGAGGTGGGGGAGTGTGGCGATGATTGCGGAGGTGGACACAACACCAGGCTATGATTGCTACAGAGGCGATTAGTGCGACGCCACCAGCAGCTGCAATGCCGATGATTGCGCCTGTGGAGGGGGAGGAGCCTTTAGTGGGGGAGGCGGTTGAGGTGGTCGTTGGAACGGTGGTTGTGGGTGCAGCGGTGGGAACGGCCAAGGTATTGGGGTAGGTGAGGTTGCCGGTTATCGTTGCGGCGTAGAACGTTGCGTCTTGGATTTTGGAAGAGACGCAGGAGAACCAGCGGAGGGTGGGCGAGTTGGCGGCGAGGTACGTTTGCCAGAAACAGAAGGGTTCGTCCGTTGAGCTGGGCCATGGTTAATTCTTATAGCTAGGACCTCAACAGGGATAATTCCCTATCTTGGGATGAATGTTCTTACCAGGTAAAACATCTATCGGTGGAGAAACACGTCGTAGTGGGAACGTTGTCGATACAGGACTGAGTTGTGCCTTCGGGATTATCGGGGCTAGAAGTAAAAGATTGGTCAAGATTCTTTTCTGGGTTCAAAATATTCTCGCATAGCATATACTTACTCGTAGCAATCTACTATGCCGGTTGAACCTCGCACACTTGTGATGCAAGCACCCTTGGAATGGTTAACATTTTAACAGTGGAGGCTTCCGCGCTTGAAGAAAATTTACATTATCGCAGACCCCTTGGAAATGTTTAGCTTATATTGAGAGACGATTTATGAAAAGACTACTTACAGAAAGGAGATGTTGCCAGCGTTCCAGCAGGGCCACAGCAAAAGGCGCCCTGGGCCAGACATTCTGTTCCGCAGGCACCAAATGAGCAGCTATTTTGGCGCCGGAGCAGGTCCTCATTTGCGCAACTAGTTGGCTTTGGAACCGGTGGTGAGGTAATTACAATGCCAGCCTGCGTGTATACAGCTAAAGCAGTATTGGCCTGGAAAAGAAGAAACGAGAGGATCGCAACGAAGCGCGCAAGATTAAGCATGGTGGAGAATGAGAGACGTCGACATTAAGATCTGACTGCACCAGCTATCACCCAACTTGTGCTCGAATCGTGCTTAACGTAAGACAAATAAGGCACGGGGGATATAAAAGATGGGTCTATCGGGGACTTTTCTTTTGTGAACAACAGCCATCCCAAATGACAAGTAAATGTTGCACTACATGTTCCTTTTCAGCTGTCCTTTCCCTGTCATATGCACAAATATGTGGCAGGTGCCCTCATAATAAGGGGTGATTGTGAAAAGTGGACTGGGCAAGCTGGTTTGATGGAGGCCCAGCTGAGGCTGGAATATTGCCATGCATAAGCCACCCAAAGTTTGATTGGCTTTAGATGAGGGGTCCAAGGCATCCAAGACAACTCACTGTGAGTATCCACGAATTAGAAGGCCAAGACTTCTACGGGCACTGGTTCTCGAAGTTAAGGGAGCAGCTGTTGTGGCTTCGTCCGTTTTCGCGACTAATATTTCGGCATGGACCGAGTGGTGTAGACAATCGGGTCAGCATGGCGTGCATTTCTCCGCCTTATTCGCTCTCTGGAAGATTCAAGGACGGTTCGGCCACTCTTGGAAAATGCTTCTGTTGTTGTCGTGAAGGCTGAAGAGGCTGCCACGATGCAAGTTAAACTTGGTAAGTAGTATGAAACTTAACTCCGAACATAGCAAAAGAGTACGTGCGGGAAGATAATGGCAACGAAAACGTGATAATAAAAACACCTTAGGGGTTTAATGATGAAGCCCCACCACTTGAAGAAATTTTCCCATCTTCACTTTCCCTTTTAGTCTCGTTCGATAACATCGACTCGTCATTGGACTCGAGCAAACCTCCTTTTCTCATGCGAATTTCTTCTACGATCCAAGCATAACTGATGACGACGGTATCCCTGGAACGTTTGTATATTGTGCCAAACGTCAGCGAATAGCCTCCCCTAGCGGCCAAGCGTTCTTCTAGCAGGTAATCGAGCCGAAGTGCTAGATGTAGCAGAGTTTAGCCCGTCTTCTTCAACCTGGGATCCAGCTTCTCTAGTTCACTTTGATAAGAATATATTAGAATTGGACGTGGTATAGAGTTTGGCGAAGAAGCCAAAGGCATGTCATTAAGCCTTGCTCGCTGACCTCGACAACTGATAGGCGAAGTGTGTTAACAGTAAGATGTTCAACTGTGACTAAATTTTTTCGAAATAATGTCGAAACCATCCACACTCCTTTCGGCACCCAAACGGAGTTCAAGATTTGGAAGTGTTTGAAGAAAACGAATTAGATGATTCCACTTCCAGTCTGCATACTATGCCTTCAGATGTAGGCTGAGCACTCGGAGGCGAGAGAGTGTCGTTCTCATATGACTCCAATGCAACTCCGAGCATTCAAGTGCCGAATAGGGAAGTACAGTTTTGGGGAATCCGACTTTGAATTTTCGCAACGCAATTCCACCTGCACTAGCAGTTGTTATATTAAACTGAGAAAGATCGTGAAAAGGTCTCGAATGAAACGTTATTACTAACGGAATTGAGCGGGGAACTACCGAATTACCGGTAGAGGGCTTTGATGTTCCAGGTTGATATGTCAACATAGTTGAGAGACTGGATTCTATTCCCATCCGTTGTGCCTACTATTTTGCACAACGAAGTCACGCAGGTGATTATGAGGGACGTCGTCGCAGTTAGCAGCAGTACCACATCGAGGGATCTTCATGAGGGCATTTGTGAACAGAGCAAAATCGACTCCCGCAAGGCTTATAAATGACTGATCCGCGAGGCTGTGGACCTGATTGGAGTTGCAGTCTGAACACCCCATAAAGAGATCTCTAACAACAAATAAGTACATAAGAAGAGTTAATATTTTATGAGAGTTCCACCCAAGCCTCCGTCCTCGCCGCGCTCGAAGAGTTGGCTTGGCTGGCCTGACCGGCCTGGGGCTGCGAGACGTTGACTTCTGAGATCACGTGTTTTAATCACATGTTTAATCTTCGAGCTTGTGGAGGACGGAACGCAAGATCGGTGATATTTACTATTCTCCAATGTCGGGAATATCGGATCGCCGAAAAAATGTTCTTTCACTCCACCATCCGGACCCGTTTGATTCCTATTTCTAGAACATGTCTTATACCAGGGTTGGCGTTGTGACTGGAGCAAATAAGGTGAGTCGAATGCTCACCTCGTAGTACCCAGCAGTCTTTAACTTATCATAAGCTCACGACTTTAGGGTATTGGCCTCGCGATAGGTACATGTGCTCGCAGTCGATAATGTGCACAGCTTCTTTGACAATTCCGCAGTTCGAAACCTCGCTCTTCAATATCCAAAGTCTCCGCTCAATAACGGTCCGCTGTTAATCTACCTCACCGCTCGAGACAAAGGCAGAGGGGAAGCAGCATTGCAAGCCCTGCACGAAGATGCCCAGCTTATCAAGGCGAAGAGTCTAGTTGGAGAAGGCGGACTTTCAGATATCAAATATCACACCCTCGACATTGCCGATACGAATAGCATCAAGGCTTTTGCTGAACATTTGAAGACATCCCATGGAGATGGAATCGATTTCGTCATCAACAATGCTGGAATAGCAATGCAAGGCTTTGGTACGCTGCTGCTCTCTCCATATTCAGTCACCCACTTCTGAGGAGTATTGCTAATCACGCGAAACTCGACAGACTCCAACGTTGTCAAGACTACCCTTCGTTGCAATTACTACGGTACCCTCGAAGCGTCCAACGAATTTCTACCGCTGATCAAGGATGGAGGCCGCTTAGTCAATGTTGCTAGTATGACAGGGAAGTTGAATAAATACTCTGATGCGGTACGGGATCGCTTTCTTGTATCCAAGAGCGTCTCGGATACTTCAAAGTTAATGGAGGATTTCCAGGCTGCTGTGGATGCAGGCAACGAGAAAGAGCAAGGCTGGCCAAGCGCTGGGTATGCTGTTTCCAAAGCTGGTGTCATCGGAATGACGAAGGCGATCGCCGCCGCCGAGAAAGCAAAGGGGAGCAAGGTCTTGATAAATTCTTGCTGCCCTGGATACGTTAAGACAGATATGACCAGGGGCGGTGGTGCAAAGACCCCTGATGAAGGAGCTCAGACGCCGGTTATGCTTGCGCTGGGGGATTTTGGGGACCGGACCGGTTTGTTTTGGCAGCATGAGCGACCTATCGAGTGGTAGAAGCCCATGCCGCAAAGATAGGAAGCCCTCGCCAATTGCTATCCGAAAATAAGAGTCCGTGCAGGTGTCAAATTTTGATAGAGAGACTCTGACCCACGGAATCTGTGAATTTTGTTGTCTTGAAATGATTTTCCCGTCAAGTTTCCTGTCTTTTCCTTTCAAGAGGGGCCATGCAAAACTAGCCGCTTTCAGTTCAAGTAACGCGATCTCAAGATATTCTCAGTTGTCTTCAAGCTCGAATTTAATAAAATGCCCGTTTCGTTCTTTATCTTCCGTGGTTCAAAATTGCAACCCGCCGGCATGCTAAGCTTTTCCATGCTTTGCACCTCATCATGAAGCTCTTGTAGAAGTGACCCGTCCACGAGGGAGAAGCCCGTTTATTGGTCGGTTCAGCAGTCAGAATTCGAATTCTTGCCGCTGTTCGATTTCTATATTAGGCGGGTAGACGCCGCTGTAGCAATCAACCAAAGGTTTCGTAAGTACTATCCACAACCATGGATGCAATCCTGCCTAGAGGGGCTATTGCTTGCAGTTCTCCTATGTTTCTAAAATCCAGTCAGTTGTATATAATTTCAGAATAGCGTCAACTTGTTATACCGTACTACTTGGTATTTCGCGTGATTTCAACCAGCATCTTGTGTCACAATCTGTTGCGAGATTGTCTTTAAAATATTCATCGCATTTCATCGGCAGGCACCTCAGCCATATTTGGTCTCTCGATCTCTCGGTATCATAATTGATTTCTCGCCTTTTTATTTGACGTCCTGGTAGTTTCGCCTGGTTCGGTGCATCGGCCGAGCGTCAACGTTCGAATTGCCCCGACGTCTCTGAGTGCCTCCATGAACTAAACAACCGTCTATTGAAGCCTTAAGGGCCGTGAGTAGTCGTCCATAACTCTAATGATGCTCGCGCGGCGTGCAATTCACACATACCTCGGTCCTCAGGCCGGTAAGCTCGGCAGATGTTCATCCCCAAGTGGGCCATGCACCCTACACTTTTTCATGAAGCATGGAGCAACCTTCAGCATCTCCAGGATTTGATAAGGATCGAATTGGGTACTAAAGTATGTCGTCAGTAATTCTCTCGCTTTCAGGCCATTCGGTGACGGAGAAAGGACGTGCATTGGTCGCGCGTTTACTGAATTAAAGTGTTGATAAACGTTGCTCTGATCTTGCAGCGGTTTCAAGTGAAGGCCGATCCGAACTACACTCTACACGCGTTTCTCCCCAGTGTGAGCTTGCGAGTCTTGACATAATGCAGATTAGACGTCTAGAGCATTCTCTCTATTATGCCCAACAATTTCAAATTCAGAGTCAGGAGACCCGAAAAAGGTCCGATGGCTGGCATTCCAGGCACTGCTTTCATGCCAAAGTTGAATTCATGCCCATACAAGAGATAGATGGTCCAGCAATTATAATACTCTATGCTTCGCAAGCGGGAACCAGCAAAGATTTCGCCGAAGATATTCAAGCCAGTGCCACAAATTATGGTTTCGCTACTAAGATTAGGGCTCTCGATTCCGCTGCGGAAAGCGTCCCTAAGAACCAAACAGTGGTTATCATCACACCGTCATACAAAGGAATGCCCACAGGCAACACCAAGGAGTGTGTATCCTGGCTTGAGGCTAATACTGATTCGGAAACCTTGGAGGGCATCAGTTACGCCGTCTATGGAGTCGGTAACAGCTACTGGACGATCACATATTATCGAATCCTGAAGCTCATCGACCAGCTTTTCGAGAAGATGGAGTCTGGGAGGTTTGTAGAGACCGGACATGTAGACATCAAAACCGACATTGTTGAGCCTTGGGAGGACTAGAGCGCAAAATTGTGGTGGGAAGGATGTGACCTGAAATATTTTTACGATTGCTATGTTTTTAGTTTCGCCACAATAAAAACTGTGTGGCTTTAGTCGCGCCCTAAAATTGGTATAAAATGATGCAAACGTACAAGGTTGGTTGTTTGTGTTTTGCTTATAGTGGCCGAGAAGACGGGGAAATGTAAAATCACGTGATAGTGCAGTTCCAAATTATAGAAATAAAACTTTCCTTTCCCCAGCAGCTCACATTTCATCGCACATCTCATCGCACAATCGTCCAGGTACACATGGCATCCAGTGTAGGATACGTCTTACATGAAACCATTCGGATGCCCAAGGCATTAAAGGCTCTCACTCACCAGGCTACTTTGCCGTCCTCGGGCTGCATCATGTCTCAGCCTCGTTACGACTCCCAGAGGCGGTGCTGCCTGCTTCGCGATTCTGCCTTCTTCTGGCTCACATCTCAGCTAACATTCACAACTTCCAAAGGATAACTCCTGTACTGAATGCTTTCTAGACGAGATTACCGAATCTCTTCAGTGATCTTCCAATTCGCAGGGCAGATTTCCATTCACTGCTGTATCATACCTCATATCTGAGACAATTCGTTCTCTCCGCAGCAAAACCGTCTCAGATCGATCGTTACCATAGCGTTTGAATAACGGACCCTCCTAGGAAAACATACAAAATTAAGAGTTAAGCGAAGCTGTAAGGTCCTGCACGGGCGAATATACTCTTTCTCGTCAACCTAAAATATCTAACCCATCAGATCATCCTTTTAACCAACGGGACTAGAATTCACATCGAACCACTTGCTTAGAGACCCAATTCAACCTATGCAAAATCCTCGGCCACGCACATCCGCTTCTCGTGCACGGCGACTTCAGTTCCTCTTTCCATCGACAACCACTCAACCTCACTCACGGCTAATTCCACCGCCCCACTTCTAGTTTTATTCCTTGCGAAATGCACCCCTGCGTCATTTGCGGCGACGAGGAGAAGGAGGGCTTCCCCCTTCGGCAAACCACTTGCGGCGACCACTACATGTGTGATTCCTGCCTCGAGGACACCTTTGGCCTTGCTATGCGCGACGAAGCCCACTACCACCCACGATGTTGTGACGATGAAACTGCGGTACTCCTAATTGAAGATTACGAGGAGTATCTACCCTTCGAGCTCGCTTTTGACTACAGGGTCAAAGAGCGCGAGTATAGCATTCAGCGGAGGTGAGCGTGATTATAAGAGAAAGTATTGCTGTAGTTGCAGGAAACTGTTCTGCGAAATCTTCACTGCTGCTTTGCATGTTTCCGCGCATTACGCATGTCAGCGTCGGATATCAATTTCTTGCCAATCGTTCCTCCTGCTAACACTCAACAGATTCCGGACGTATTGTGCTAGCCGTTCGTGCACACGCTTTATCCATCCAGATAACTACCAAAATGAACCAGTGAATTCCGCACTCTGCGATGCTTGTGGATCTTTAACTTGCGTCAACTGCAAAGCGCTGATAGACCCCACTGCCGGAATTCATGAGTGCATTGTCCAGGAAGAAGACCGCCAATTCAAAAAAGCGGTGCAAGAACACGGCTACCAAGAGTGCTTCAACTGTGGGGCAACTATCGAGCTCACGGAGGCATGTAATCACATGAGGTATGCAACATCTTTTCCACCAGATTTTCAATGGAGTTTTCCGACATTTCACCTTAATGATGGGGACTTGATAGAATACTAACATATAGCAGCTGTGATTGCGGAACCGAATTCTGTTATGTGTGTGGCCGCGAATGGGAAGGCCTGCATGGATGTCCACACTACGGGCAGCCCGATTACGACGAAGAGGGATACAACCAGGACGGTTTTCACAAAGACACAGGTTTGAACCGGGAAGGCAGAACAAGGTCCGAAGAACTAGGCGTGCATGAAGAGAATGATGAAGAAGATGAGAGTGACCCCGACGGAGACAATGAAGACGAGGAAGAGGACGAATTCGCCTGGCAAGATATTCCGGGAATGACCCCGGAAGAGCGGGAAATGGCCAGAGTCCTACAACAGATACAAGATGCGGAAAATGGGTACATTCCGGAGCCTGATGAGGATGAAGAGAGTGAAGCTGAGGAGGGTGACAAGATCCCAGAGGAGAATGAAGAGGACTCGTCTCACAATGAAGTCGATAATTCTAACCATGATAACTCTATGCACGACGACATTGCCGATACTACCTCCGACACACAGACAGCAGCTTCACACGAAAGTTCTAAAAATGAAAAATTAGGTGATGAGGACGAAGGTATGATTAGCGAAAATACCGAATCCCACGAAACAGCATACGATAAATCAATTCACCCGGAGGAAGACCGCATGGGTGCCATCATAAACGAGGAGTACGAGGGAACCATCTTGCCAGATGAAGAGGCCGCTGAACGTAACCGTCAACCCAGCGACTTACAGAACAAACAGCGCGAGGACCGAGGCTGGAATTCTACAGCTCTCGAGCCCCCAAGTCATCAGGCACAACAAAATGAGCAAAACGAAGATATAAACAAGAAAGGTGAACTGAAGGAAGCTCGGGTTGAAGAAATCGGTAGAAACAATACACCAATATGACGCGGAATTTCGCTGACGAAATCGGTAGGTTCTTCCGTGCACGAGCATGAGTTCAATTACGATCAGTTGCTGTGAGCCAGAAAGGCGGCTGTCCTAAAATCTAAGATTGTTTGTCGATATATTCAGAAATAGGCTGGTATTGGATATTGGGATCTGGTTGCAACTTCCAACTCATGTGCTGCCCATTGTGTTCTCGGGGGGTGGGGGTTTTTTTTTTCTTTTTCTTAAACACATTCTACACCACACCTTGATCGGTTTTAGCTGTCTTGGAAACTCGTTACAATGTTGGAACTGGCAACTGTTCAGTTCAGGTGTCACTGTATCAGCTTCTCAGGGCTGCCTGCAGAATTTTTGAGCTTCTTGATCGGGGGATGGATGAAATGGTATTTACGGTCGATAATTCGGGGGACACAGAATGCGGAGTTGTTGTCCATATATATTCCAACGCTGGAATGGGTAATACTGTCTACAATGCTGTTGTCTTGTGCCTAGTAATATCTCTACTTAAACCCCGTCTAGTGTTCTAACCCACAGATCGTCCGTAGACGTGAAATAAACAACATGCTCAGCTCTCTTTCCAGCCTTCCACGCGTTAACGATGTCTGAAGCATCATTTTTTTTCCTCAACCCCGTTTATTGAAACTCTATTACCGTAGGGGAGCGACAATCTATGCCTTCCTCATCGCACGCACTGTATCGGTGACACAGGATGCCGGGCAGTAGTAGCGGTGCACAGGCAGTACTGGTATAAGCCGTGAGGAAGGCTCTCTGCCGCTGCTGCTGTTGCATCACCCAAATGAGAACCTTCGCCTAAATAGTTTGTTGTTAGATTGATTGGTGTGTGTTTGTAGTTAGCGACCGCTAATCTATTCGGCCGAATCGGGGCATCTTTGCGATGAAGAGAATCAGCTGCAAAGGCTGCGAAGATGCGGCGACGAGAAACCGAAGCAGAGGGGCGAGCCGTCTGGCATAAGCCTCCGTGATTCTTGCTGATTGTTCTTCGAGAGCATGCCCAACAGACGCCTAGACTCTAGCACAGCCTTTACCAAGCCATTAATAGCTTCCTGAACCCTTTGCCCATATTTCACCGAACACTCGCAATACGTTCCGCCTACCCTCCCCGCGAACTCCCTCCCCTCTCCCGCTCTACCTTCCACTCCGAATCTTCTCTCGGCAAATCCACCTTCATCACCACAATCTCCATAGAAACCTTCGCCCAAAGTGCTCACCACATTCTCGCGCACAATATCCAGCTTGTCGAAACTCCGCTTATCACTGACATTATAAATGGGCATCATGACATCCATATTTTTTGAGCGAATCCGCAAGGAGTATGCTACTAGGCAGCCCGGGCTCATCCACCAACGCAAAGAACGCCGCCACATGGACAAAGTCCAGGAAGCAGTGCGAGCCGGCGATAATCTTTGAGACGCGCACGTGAACATTACCTGTTGAGTTAAACACGCCGGTATAGAACCGGCTCGAAGAGTACCATCAACGTGGGTGAAATCCAAGTCCAATCTGACACCCATTTCGTGAGCCGGCGGAGCGTGTTCATATATGAACATCTGGAGACGAAGGGAGGAATTCTCTTACGCGGTATATTAGCGCAGATTTCCCGGTATTGGAGACGCTGCGGATCACAATGTAGATTCGCTTTAGGCGGTCGTCCGCAGACATTATTGATGGAGACGTCGGGGTTGAGAAGATGACTGTAACGATGGAAGAGCGAGATCTAGGAATTAGAGACGGCAAAATATAGAGGAGAGGGTTACAAATTCTGGGGGTGTGAAGAATGGATGTAGCCCATGGAGAGAAGATTTCTCGGCTGAAGGTAAGAAACATGAATTGAGGCACAGGAGGGTAGGTAAGGATGTTGGTGGTGTTAGGATACAAAGGTTGGAGTTTCTACTTTTCCAAGCAGAGGAACATATACAGCGCCAGGACATTAGTTTCCCGACACACGAATCGAAACATCAACACCGCCAAACACCCCACCAACTTACCACATCAATTATTCAACAATGTAATGCTCATTCGGTACAGAAATAAGTGGAAATCGAAGATCTAGAGGAGAGCTTTCTAAAGTGCAGCGTGCTGAAGCTGGAAAACCGAAGAAACAAAAGCAACCGATTTCGGCGTCAATCGCGCTACCATGTACGACTCAATCAGTCGATTTAAACAACATCATTACACTCAAATCTCCACCAAGACCTGGCCAGCTAGAGAAGCTTACACGTCGCTACAAGCGTTATGTCCTTGGTATTACTCGCCGGCACCATTGAATCGAGTATGCGCAACTTAAGCTTGCTATTGCCGGTTTAGATATCTTAAGCGTCGGAAGTTGCCGAGTGTCGGCAAACTGACTTTCTAGAACTGTAGCTACAGCTAATTTACCAAACAGTTATAATAAACGGCCGTCTGAATCGATGTTGTTCCTCTAAAGAATAGCAAGGCGAAGTCTAATAAGTTTTATGTCGCCGAGCAGTAATCATGTTTTCAAGCAAAGTCAAGGAGGCCAGACAGGAGGGCGGAACTCGAACATCGACCCGAGAACCCGAAACGGGCAACAGCCTTAGAAGTCGGCATAAGCAGACGGAGAGCCGTTGAGAAGCGCTTACGGCCCGTAAGGCTTTTCGCAAGAAGCTAACCAGATCTTCCCGGGTTGTAACCATTTTCAGCTGACTTTTACCCAGATGCGGCAGGACGACGCATTGTTAGCCGTGCACCGCGCTTGCCAAGACAGTGGTATCCTCGAGGCGAGTTCTTAGGTATAGTTGGCAAGTTGATACACTTTCCACACGTCGAGAACAGAGATGCAGTCGTGACAGTCAGACCTCCAGGCTGAGCAATCTGAGGAGAAGGCGAATCCAGGCTGATGCTGCTGGAACGATAGGGAGAGAGTTAAACAGAAGTTACGGAAAGGCGAGGCCATTGCGGATGCCGGACAGATTATTGGCAAAAGCAATCTGGCGATAACGATGTTGCGGTCTGGATATGTACTCAGCCTCCAGATCCCAATTTCGAGAGGCAACGCTGGTTGGTGGGTTACTCCAGGGGCACGAATTGTTGGTGGTCGAAGCGCGACACGAAAAGGAGATGTCTCAGAGAAATTTATCAATGGGAGACAGGCCATTGCTAAGAGGACGGTTACGGCAGATTACCATAGACGATTTCTTAGTGACAGGATTTGGTTGCTCTCTTTTCTATCTAGACGCATTTTCCCGTTACGCGACCCCGAGGGTATTCAAACATATCGTGAACTGTGTCTATGGAGAATGGCTTGACATATGTTTACGTTGGCGCCGTAAGCAAGCATACAGGATCCACCGCCGATCTGAGACACTAATTTAGTCGCCCCTGGACGCCGATCAAGCTGATCAAATGCAGCAGACCAATCCCAGCTTCGGTGATTATCACGCTTTCAGCCCTCCTCCCGTGGCTAAGCCTCCCATCGGCCTTGGGGGTTCCCTTTAAAGATCATAACAACATCACAACATCGCAACATCCTACCTTTGCATCCATCACTGTCTTTTCACCCCCTTCAAAGAACCATAACGGTCCGAATTGTTGACTTTACAGCTGTCCTCTTCCCCCCCCCCAAGCACATTCTGTTTCGAAATTTGACAGGTAACGTCCCAAGTAGCTGGGTTCGAGCGGACTGGATGTTGGTATGTAGCCCCCATCCATTCCTTTGCGGCGTGAATGCTCAACGGGTGGCAGTAAAAATAGTTCCTTCGAAGATTTTGTGCCTCGTTCAGAATTCCTTTAAATATGTGGTGGCAGACTTGTTGGTCGCACTTGCCTTTCAGCTTCATTCACTATTCCGACGCTCGTTAATTGCGGAAGTCGAAAGGGAGACTTTCTTGGTCGTGCTTGCCCTCCAGCTTCTTTCGCTATTCCCGCGCTCGTTAACAACGGAAGCCGCAAAGGAGCCACTTCCACCTACCTTGACTTTCTTGAGATAGCCTGGGTCATCACTTCAAACTTCACCTCGCCCTTCATTCCCCCGCCTGTTTTTCTCTAGCATTCTTCTTCCGTCACCATTTCGAGGAACGCTCGACAAATACAAAATATTTTGCCTTGCCGGGTATTCCTCTTGCTTCCCTTTGTCCATCCACCATTATCCAAGGCATCGTGGGACTAGAGGCATCGAGTACTCCTTGGATTCGGGTTTGGAATACACTTACGTGGCAAATACTCGTCGACCGATCTTAAATTCCGGTTTGTCTGGATAGTCTCTCGACATTGACGAGGCCTAGTCACGATGATCACGTTCCTCTTTCTGGCGCTTGCTCTTTGGATGCATCATGCGGCAGCGGTAGATCCTCTCGTTGATCTCGGATACATAAAATACCATGGCACGCCTCTCTCCAACGGAATAACTCAATGGCTCGGAATGCGGTACGCTCGGCCAATGACTCGTCTTGATAGTCTGCGATTCGCTGCCCCTCAAGACCCTCTTCCGAACAGCACTACGGTAGAAGCTGACCAGGTGTGCACACTTCTTTGCAAGAACCCCCGTAATGTACATAGAAACTAATTTTTCTTATAGCATGGCCCTGTCTGTATCAGAACCGGTGTAGAATTAAAGGCAGAATTTGGTGGCCAAGAGTCCGAAGACTGTCTTTTCGCCGATGTTTACGCACCTTCAACAGCCACCAGCGCCAACCCGGTCCCAGTTTTTGTCTTCATCCAAGGTGGTGGGTTCAATGGGAATGCGAACGCAAACTACAACGGGAGCAGCCTTATTCAGGCCGGTGACATGGACATAGTGGTCGTCAATTTCAACTATCGTACAGGACCTTACGGATTCCTTGCTAGCAATGAGATCGCTACAAACAAGAGCTTTAGCCTCAACAACGGGTTGAAAGACCAACGACAGTTGTTGAAATGGGTCAACAAACATATCAACAAGGTTCGTAACTTTCTTTCATCTGCCTTTAGCACGCTGCTCGCCTTTATGAGGAATTTGCTAATGGATTGTGCTAGTTCGGAGGAGACCCCAACCATGTGGTACTCGGTGGAGCTAGCGCAGGAGGAGCCTCCGTCGTCTTACAGCTTACAGCGTACGGTGGCCGCAACGATCATCTCATTCATGGCGCGGCCGCAGAATCTCAAGCATTCCCACCTCTCCGCGACGTCAAAGATAGCGAGTTCATGTACACCGCCCTATTGAGCGCAGCGGGATGCAAGGACCTCCAATGCTTGAGTAGCATGGACGCTGTTCGGTTCCAAAATGCCGTAGCGGGTCTCAGCATTCCATTCACCGGAGCCAAAGACGCGCCTATCTACTTCTGGGGCCCAACCCTCGATGGTGATTTTATCAAAGACTTTACATACAACGAACTAGCTGCAGGACACTTCCTCAAAGTTCCTGCAATATTCGGCGACGACACTAACGAAGGCATCATCTTCACTCCTACAAACATTAGCAGCCAGGCAGATTCCGATCAATTCATCCAAGATCAATTCCCATCACTAACGCAAAGTGATCTCGATAAGCTACGTTCTGTATTCCCGGGCCCATCTAACTACCAACATGACATAGGATGGAGAAAACAAGCCGCAGACGTCTACGGATATATCCGCTACATCTGCCCCGGCCTCAACATCAGCGATGCCTACGCTGGTAGCGGTAATACTGGAGTATGGAATTACCGCTGGAACGTCGGTAACGCGACCCACGTAGCCGAACTTTTCCCCGTCTTCTTCGATGGCCAGACCGACGCAGGAAAATTCATCCATCAGTATTGGGCCAGTTTTATTCGTAGCTTCGACCCGAATAAGTTCATGCCGAGCAATGCTCCGAACTGGGGTCAATGGGGTGGTAAGAACGGATTCAACCGGATACGATTCGATGATAACAATGTTGTGGTGATGGAAAATGTTCCGAATCAGCAGAAAAACCAGTGCGCTCTGGTCAACAGTTTGGGTGTTGCTATGAACCAGTAAGTAACATGGCCACTTCTTATTACAGACGCCCGATATGGGGATGCTATTGGGATGGAAGCGTCTGGCGTCCTCGGCGCACTGCGCAGATATTCTTCTTTCCAGTATCCTATGCTGCTGGATGCAGTCAAGCAACCCTCTTTGCAATTCTTACTTGATCATGTCTCACAATCCGTTTTCTGGCTCCTATTATGCTTTCCTTACTTTTGATCAAATGCCTTCTCCTTTCTCGAATCTTCATGATCGCTTCCGACTTGGATATTTCCTGCGTCGTCGACTCAGGGCCCTTTTCAGACATTGTAATTCTCTTCGGACTGTCTACGCTGTCTCCTTGCCTCCACTGTATCACTACCTTCTGGGTCATCTCAGCCGTTTTATTGCCGCCGTCGGTACAATTTGCGACCACTTACTGACACTATTTATCCGCAGAGCGTCATCCAGCGCAGCACATGCTTCGACCATACCCTCGTCGTATATTTTGTATAGCGTCCAAATCATCCTCCTCATCCTCTCATATAGTTCGACATACATATGAATACATATGATTCGCGGTCACACCCACGAAGCAGACATATACATCTAATGTTTGAGTGATTGTTATAATTTCATTACTGATTGTAATTTTGGTATAATTCTGACTAAGCGTCACACGCCAGCGAGATTTCCCTATAATGGAGCCCCGCCTTGGGATCTGCGAAGCTCTGACAATAGATTGCGTCATTGAGCAGTGGGGAATGGGTTTTGTTGTCGTGGAGCTGGTAGTCTTGGCCGGGATCAGCGGTCTTGTCGGATGCCAGGTCGCCTGGCAAACATGTCCAGATAACTCAAGTGTTCTGCACAGGAACATGTCCAGATAGCTCAGTGTTCTGCACAGGAACATATCCAGATGGCTGAGTGTTCTGGGCGCACAACTGCGTAGGTTGCTCTCTTGGTCGAAGCTGAGTAGGGATCTGGTTCTGTAGCTGTGGGATTAATGATTTTTCCCTTGTCGTTTTTAAGACCACGACCACGTAGGTTTACGTGTGGCCCATCCCATGTAGGCTTTTCAGAGCCCCCTCCCCTCCCCCAGCAATACTCGCATACTTCAAGTTCCGGAACTGCACGTCCATCTCAGACAGATTCTTTTTTTAGGAACCGCAACAGAATCCAGCTATACAGCGGTTAGAGTTCTATTTCTAGCGCCGGCCCAGAGGCATCGAGAGAGTGCCATTTGTTATTGTTCTAATCCAAACTATATCATGGTTGGTCTCAGTGCACGAGAGAGTCTCTCGAGTGCCATTTGTCATTACCCCAATCCGATTTTGGATCATGGATGACTTGGGTGTTCAAGAGGACGCAATGTGTGATTACTCCTCGCCGAGTGAACTGCCGCTTTGGTATCCTCTTCATAACCAGAGTCCAGACATACCCGGTACTTTGCAGTCGCAGTACCGCGGAGGGATCTGCGATGTTCCGGTGTGGTGGTAGGTGGTGTATGTATAAGTTGTGAGTAGGTGGAATGTATACTTTGCGGGCAGAGTTCATGAGAATGGGTGTGTTTTTACAGAAAAGATAGGTGTTGGATAATGCCGTGGAAATATGATATTGAAAAGCGTTATGTGCGCATAATTGCTTCGAGGGTGGTGGGGCTGAAGGGCGTTGTGTGGGGATAGTGGTGGGGACGGAGGCTGAAAGGAGAAGTGAAAGGGGAGGGCAGAGCGGTGCTGTCGTGAATATCCTCGCATCTTTCAAACGAGGCTTGAAGAAAGGGAAGGAGCACAATATTCAGAGGTTTGGGACAGAAGGCCACAATGTCTTTGTGTGACGGCTCGGCCCAGCCAGCTTTGTTCGTTGAACGGCGTGACTAGATCTCAGGGACTTGCTCGAGAAGTCATCTGAAGCTTCTGATTGAACCAATACTATGGTGGCGAATGGAATGGCGTCTGTTTAGCATCATTGCCCAATCGACTCGATTACGGACCTGGGAGTTAAAGCTGTGAAACCATCCCACTATCCAACATCCAGCAGCACGTTCCTTGGAGAGTGGCGCTTCGTCTCTTTACTATATTCCACAATCCAAGCACCATGCTATACATACATAAGCACAATCGCAGACACATTATCTTCCCAAAACTCCATTCGAAATTTTAGCATCTCCCCTTTCTAGCCTTCCCCAGTCTCGAAGACTCCGGTCATCTCTTCCTGTCCCTGAGCCCAAGTCAACATCTCAAAAATCCGTCACCCGCCCATTATAGCTCCAATCTCCCGCCCCTCCCCATCTTAGCGGCTCATTCTTCGGCCCCCCAACCTCGCCGGTCTTAGGATTAACATCGCCCTCAAACTCCGGTGGCGCGCCGCGTCTTATATTAGGATGGACTTCCTCGCCCGCGACCACCTGGCCTTCCAGTCGAACATCTACGCCCTCACTATCACTTGAATCAGGCGACTGGTTTATCTGCATCCTCGAATCTGGACTTTGATTTATTCTCGCTTGGAACGAAGCGTTTGAGCTTTCTTGAGCTGGTTTCGGCGTACTAAACGCCCCCGTACTCTCCTTCTGTAACCGCTCAAAAATCTCCTGCTCTTCTTTCGGTAGACGGGGGGGGGAGGGTGCGTTTTTGAATGGTGGTGCGGCGGAGAGGGGACGTAGGGATGTGCTGAAAGCGCGGCTTGTGGCGAGGAGGCGGAGACGGAGCGAGAAGAACCGCATTGTGAGGTTGTGGGTTTTTTTTTTTAATTTTTTATTATTATATATATATATAATCCGGCGATGAGGATTGCAATTAACTCTGAGACTATTTGGAGGTCTGAAATTAATTGCTGGCAGCGTTCTGAGGTCGTAAGGGTTTGTGTTTGGATTTGAAAAGGCAGAGAGGAAAAGGAAGGCGGTGGCAGGAATCTTTGAGATTTTGTTAAGGGTCTGCGGCTCAAAAGGACCAATCGGAGAGCTTTTTTTTTTTTTTTTACCGTTTAATAGCCTCTTTCTGATCGAGCAACACCATTCATCTTCAGTCCCACCCGTATCATTGCAACACATTTCGAAAACAAACGCGCACACTCTTTCCCGGAGACCCGTTTCAGATCCAATCGTCGAACAACTCACGAGAGATGACGCCGGTGCGAGCAACGTGGAACTGCTATCAGAGAAATCGAAATCTTCGATGCACACAAGGTTCCGTTCCGATTGGACGTCTTGGTCTCCAGACCATTATAACAATCGAGAACAGCCAAATCACCCATTTTTGACATTGTAGTTTCTCCCGCGCCGCTAAACCGTTCGTCCTTGCTTGCATCCATTAGGCGACTTGGGAGGTTTACCCTTTTGGAACGGTCTCAACCTCCCTGCCGAAATGTATTCCAGTACACTCTTCTCCGCCAATAATCCAACTGAACTGTCTCTACAAAGTCAAATCTGCGGCACCGTGCTAAGAGGCATATCAAGCTAATCGCGCTTGGAAAGTATGGGTGGTGTTTGCGGCGTAGCCGGCGCCGGTCCCAAGGACGGGGGGCGCTTTGGTATATGAATCTGACCGCAAAGACCTGGAAGGCAAAATGGGAAATAAAAGAGTTCTGACTTGCAGGAGAGTGTTCTCATTATTGCTCATCCTTTTTTCTTTTTTTTTTTCCTTTTTCTTTTAATTTTCTTTTTTCTTTTTTCTTTTTTTTTCTTTTTTCTTTTTTTTCTTTTTTTTTTTTTTTTTTGAGAGAGAGAGAGAATTAGGCGCGCACTGGTACACATATCGCGTCCAGTCCGGACGATACCAAAGAAAGATGTTTCCTTGCTTCTTACGACGGAAGGAGAGAAAAACGGTCGAGCCCTACACATATCCATGAAGATGGAACATGGAAAGAGAAATCGGACTAGGAATATTATGCGCAGACCAGAGTCTCAAGGAGCCAGAGTAACCTCTCCAACGACTGGAACTTGGAAAGCAGGCCTAAGGCCATCTTTCAGCGGCTTTCTTTCCATGTCATGGCCTTGGGTTAGGGCGGCTTCATAAGTTTTCACCGTCTTAATTCATAGATATCAGAAACTGTACACGGAGTTATTGCCATGGCCAGCGCTTCCAATAGCGAGTACGTTATCTCTTTAAGCAATCTGGCACCACATTATAGGAACACTGCTTTGGTATTCCAGATGTGAGAGTCTAGATCGCATCCAAAGATATTCATGCCCTGCTAACACGCACGTTTCTGAAGTACACAGCTCTTCTTGGTCATTACTCAAGTCTATCCCCAGTGAAATACACGGAGGACTCCAGCGCCTGCCTGGGAAACTCCAAATCAGACCGACATAGCTCACAGTCCATTTTCCAGGTATTATCGTACACAACACTCAAAGATCCCAAAAGCTCACGCAATATAACCCGCGCCAGTCCCAAGCAACTGCGCGCTCCTCTTCGCGTCCAAGAACAAATCTTCACACTCCGTAATCTCATCCACACCAACCTCTCCACCCTCCTTACCCCCAACCTTCGCCAATACACTTGCCGGCGCGAGCAATTGCAGTGCATACCGCAAGCTAACCTTCTCGCCAAGGTCTCCCACTTTCTCAAGTGCGGCTTCTGATATCGCGAGGCCTTCTGTTCGCGTCCGTGTGCGGATGATGGAGCGGATCTCTGCCGGCGCGTAGGGATGTGTGGGGATGATGAGGAGACGGGCGAGCAGATCGGGCGGTAGGCCGTGGGCGGCTGGAGGGAGAGAAGAGCTGCCACGTATGTGCGTAAGACCACGGTTGGAGGCTAAGATGACAAGGGGGGAGAGGGGAGATTCCAGAGCGCGGTTGAGGTAGGTAAAGGATTCTAGGTCGAGCATGTGGACCTGGGTCTTGGTCAGTCTTGGGGCTCCTCAGAAGAGTGGCAATATATGCGTAGTGGAAAGGAGAGTACATGCCTCATCGATGAAGAGTACACCCGGCACTAAATCCGCTACACCCTGATCAATGTACTTGTTCACCACCTTGTTGATTTCCAGCCTCAGCTTCTCCGTAATCTCTGTTTTCTTGGGCTTCATCAATTGCCCCATCATGCTCATTATATCCTGTCCTCCCTGTGGCCTAGCATTCGCCACATCCAAATCATGTAGTGTCACATCCTGCACGACCTCCTTCTTCTTGTGAACATCACCCTTAGGTATCGGGACATATTCCTCTGCCTCGAGGTCAAATTCCGTGGCATACGCGTCCGAACGACCAACGCGCTTCACGGCACCAGTGTTTGCTTCGATGTAAATAACGTCTCCGAGACGTACGCGCTCTTTCTGTATAGCTTCATAGATGGAGGGGTCCAGTCGCAGTTTCTTTGTGCCTCTAGCTGATTTCAGTGTGATGAGAAGGTGCGAGATTGTACGCCCATAGCCTCCTAGCGGGTTCTCTGCCTCTTCGGGTGTAAGTTCTGTAACTTCGCCTTCATAGACTTCTTTCGTCTCGCGGACACGGAGACCTAGAAATGCGGGTCATGTAAGCATATGATTTAACTAGCGGAGAGAGAAAGGCTATACCTATTGCCCGTCTAAAGTTCTCCATCAAGGCCTCTGTCTTCTTGACCTCTGCTGAGTATATCTCGCTCCCAACAATCGGGCAGAATGGTACTTTGGTGCCGAGCTCTTGGCTCACGGCGAGAGCAAGCGCAGTCTTGCCTGTTCCAGGGCCGCCAGCAAGTAGAACAGCGCGTCCAGACATTTTCTTTGCGCGCACGAGGTCGACTACTACACCGCATGCCTATAAAACCCAGGGAGCCGGTCAGCAAACTGAAGTACGAAGTAGCTAAGATACTGGATGAAAACAGCGCGAAGGAAGCCATAACGAAGGAATCCAGGAACCAACCTGGACCTAGCATGGCGCCAAAAATATCTGGAGGATGCTATCGAAATGAGCATACTTCTCTGGCAGCTGTTTGTCCTACGAAGCCTCCACTAGTCTGATCTGCGCGACCATCCTGTCGCAGACCGAGACCCTTGATGTGGGAATGCGCAGCGGTGCGATTCTCCCGCGAATTCCCCTTGACTTCACTGATTTGAACTGGCGCCATGGCGGACGCTCGAGAACGATGGGAGGTAGACTACGTTTAGGCGATTTTGATGTGCAGTAGGCTGATTGAAGAGAGTAGCAATGCTGTGGCTATATGGTTGGGAGAGGCGAGGCTTTTTGGTGGTGGATGAAGCTGGGGGAGGAGTGTGAGTATTGATGCTAAGGGTGGAGTTTGAACTCAAGAAATTCGCGAATCAGCGAATGCCAAGACTTAATTCTGGGGGTGGGTGTATTCTCGACCCCCATGTATCTAATCGATGAGAAACATCTATTTTGTAGGACGAGATTTTGAATCACTAGGTCACAAACGTCATCTACGTAGCAGCGACAGATATCGAAATGACCACCATCAACCCACATTCGCATTACTGCTCAGAGATGCCCGTAAGCAGTCTCAATCTCAGGGACCATGATCAATCTAGTATACAATAAATGCCGCCTTTCCTTCCCGTTCAGCAGCGGCATAAGATTTTCCACTCCCATTGCTAGCCACCGCTCATTGTGACTAGCGGATTTCTCCGAATGAAAACCAAAAAAAGGAGACACTCATCGATATCATTACCGTTGCCGGCTAAAAGGTCAAGCACCTAATCTATGGACAAGAAATAGAAAGAGTCCGCTGGTCGAAAGTGGAGTATATAGTACAGCGAAGGAGGTTAAGGACAGCCTTTGTGCGCAGAGAGAAGATAGGTCATTTAAAGGCTTGTTCTCGGGGGGTTGGGGTTGGTAAATGTGCCCGGGATGTTGCTAATCAAAGTATTGGGTGTGGCTCGTAGTAAAAGAATGGCATGGTTGGGTTGGCGTCTGACAGTCAGAGTGTTGATAACGACGGTTAATCAAATAGGATGTTGCTGGTCAGAGCCGATCAACGCGTGGATAGCAAAGACGCGACCAAAGCGACGAGTCTACTCCTCCTCGCTCTCGGAGCCGCTATCCTCGTCGTCGTCACTGGATTCGTCGTTTTGAATGGCTATGAGCCGTTAGGACAAACCCGCGAAGATGAGCACGATAGACTTACCGGGTGGAGACTGGTCAGAACCGGAGGCGCCAGTGTCAAAATTCTTGAGTTGGTCCTGGATTTTCCTGATGTTCTCCTCCTGCTCCTTCTTACCCATTGGCTTATTCTTCCGGGGCTTCGTGGCTGCTGCAGACTTTGTGGCGTTTCGTTGTGGCTCGAAGTCGTCGTCTGCGGCGGCTTTCGGTCCTCTCACCGATTTGATGAACTTGAGAAGTTCACGCAAACAGTCGTCGCCGATCTCGTCCATGTCAATTTCCATTTCGTCATCATTGACATGCTGTGTCACAGTTAGATTACGTCCTTGGATATATCACATATTACTTACTGCAAGGTGGGGACAGCCATTTCGGATAATTTGAACCGCCTTCCTCATGTCCGCATCTCCCAGAGTAGAGATACCATCCGATATCTCCTGCTTTTGACCAAATGTCAGTGGTGGAGGAGGTTTTGATCGCGCTTTAACCTTGGTTGTCACTTTGGGAGGAGGAACAAGCGTGCTGCTCTTCCTCGACTTTGTTGTTGGCTTAGCGTTCTTGCTTGCTTTCTTTGTCGGAGCCTTGGGCGAGGGCCGCTTAGCGGCCTTTGACTGAAGCAAAGCCTGTGCAGTCTCGTTGAGCTGAGCAATTTGCTGCTGAATGGCCTTGATCTGCGCTTGGCTCTGATCCTCCTCCTCTTCCTCCTCCTCCTCTGCATCATCTTCCGAGTCGTCAGACGCTGGGGACGGTGCTTCAGAGACTGGCGCGTGTTGTTCCATCCAAGTTTGCTTCTCGTTCCAAAGACTATTGAAGAGTTCTTGAAACATCTTGCCCATCTTGTAAACATCGTCAGTCTCAGGGTTGAATTTGTAGCAGTTTTGAAACATCAAGTCGACGTCGCTCTTGAAATCCTTCGCACTCTGGTAGCCACCGTCCTTGAGATTCTTCTCAATAGTTCCAAGATCCATGGGCTTCTTGATGATCTTGAGATATTGAGGTATGTTAAGAGCGACGGGGTCAACGGGCTTTAAGAAGGGGTAAGCGAAACGAGCATATTTCGGCTTCACCATTTCCGAGACCACACTCTCGCAGAACTTCAGTTCGAGCTGGTATTTCTTCTTCTTGGGCTTAACACTGTTGTATGGGAGATCTTTCGGAGGTGGTCGGTGTATCTCGCGCTTCGGTCGATCGTTGGCACTGGACGAGTCGCGTCGAATGAGAGGGGTACCGTCAGAATTCAAAGGCCAGGTCGACTGAGGAGAAACTGCTGTTACAGCGGCTACAGTAGGCGACTTTGCGGGAAGCGTGCTTGTCCTTGACTCACGTCGCGGCTTTGTCGAGGTAGCCACAGTCGGTTTCTTTGGCTTCTTCTGGTGAGGTTCTTCCGTGTCCGCCTTGGGCATCTTATTCATCCCTTTGATGAAATACGCTCGCATGTTCAGGCCAGCTTGGGTGATTGGGTGGTCCATTGTATTGAATGTGATGCTATTATTGATGATGAGATCAAGGTCCTTCATGAATTCAAGTACTGATGGGTATTTGTCTTCTTTCAGTTTCGTTTCCATAGTACTAAGATCCATCCTGTCCTTGATAATATCGAAATACTGCGGAATGCCAAGTGCTACAGCGTCTACTGGATCCTTGAATGCATAGGCCACCTTGATCTTCTTTGTGTTTCGGACACGCTCAAGCAGAAATTTGTTTTGGGCCTTTGTCATTGGCGTAGTCGGCCACTCACCAGCAGACACGGCCGACTGAATAATGGACTGCTCAGCGGAATCAGTAGTGCCATTGCCGGCAACTTGATCCTTCTGGGTTGGAATTTCGGGGACTTTGAATTGCGCAGTTACCTCCAACTCCTCATCGGTCTTGGTACGCTTTGCGGATGGAGCACCTTCCTCGTCGTCATCCTCCCGCGATCTCACTTTGCCAGACGAAGGCGCCTCTGCCATCTCTTGATCAGCCGAAGTTGGTGACTGAGTGAAAGGAATGTGAGGTGGAGACTGAGCTATTATCTGGGTTCGTATATTGAGATCTTGTTGCGGCTTTGTGGATTCTACCACGGCAGAAATATCTGTGGCTTCATTTCCAGCGAGTTCGGGAAGTTCAGTAGCGGTTACAGCAAGAAGATCTCCAGAAGTATCCATGACGTTCTCATTTGCGACGGAGGCAAGTGAAACGCCTTGCGACACATCCATTTCATCCGTGATATCCGGCGCGGCAACCTTAGTGAGATCCGCCTCATGCGCTGCTAGTATTGAGACTGTGTCCTGCCTCACGTCTGATGTTGGGGCTTCCACTGCGGAAGTTATGGATGTCGGCGCGGCGACTTCGGAACCGTTGAAGAGAGAATTGGCGTGGTCAGGTGTGAATTGCGCAACGGACGCGATGCCGCTCGAGATGTTTGTGATGGGTGCAGTTGCCAGATCTGACGACGCAACCTTGTCATCCACCGTATGGTTGCCGTTGAGGGTAGGTTCGGGTAGCGACTCAGTCCGGACAGGACGAGCGGACGGATCATTGGGTTTGGAGTCAGGATCGTCAAAGAGGTCTTCAATATTGGGAGCGACTCTGCAAATAGATTGATTCAATAAATACATGCGCGCTAAGTGATGAACAGAGACAGACAAGGGAGAGGGCTAGACTCACCCGTTAATATCTGAATCCAAAGCCATTGTTGCCGTGGAGGGAGCTGGTAGCGCCTTGCCCTCGAAAGGCGCTTTGTCGAAGGCAGGTGATGTCATTACTGCCATAGGGCCATCAACCGGACGAGACGATATGTTAGTTGAGGCTGCGCGCAATGGACCTGCGGCGACGGTGGTGTTTGTTTGTATACAGTTGTGCACGCGAACGCGATGCGCGACAGGAAGGCAAACAGATTCCGAGTCGGCGCAGGGCACGCGACAGGCTAGATGCGAAGTTTGATGGCGCAATACCTATTTCGCGCGGAGAGAAATATGCGCTAGTCAGTCAGAAGTCAATCGCAGGGTGTGTGGGCGATGTTGCGAGTCGTGAGGCTGGTTGTGGGGTTGCTCCAAACTGGGTTGTGGCTTTGCAAGTCTGCGAAAATAAAAAGAACAAGTCGAGGAAAGGCGGGAGATTTATCTGCGCCGGCTCTGAGGCGAAGCGAGATGGCACGTGACGGTGCCGAATAATGGTCAGTGGCCAGATGTGGTGAAAGAATTCCCAGTGGATGAGTCAGAGTATTTGAAACGGTGGGGTGGGACAACGTGAAAGGAGGATAGACGCGTCTTTATAAGGCTATGCCTACTGTCCCAAGGTATCGCAGCAGCGCAAAACAGGCACCTCGGTCTGGATAGGCTCGCGCCGAAATAAATAATGATGACGCGACAAGGTCCACTATTGAAAGTAACCCGATGAAGGTGCTAGCTGCAGGTGGAATTACAGGAGTCGTAACAAAACAACAAACCCTTAGGCCTGGATCGGGAATGGAGGGGTGATGTGGTGCGCAGGCGTGGTGGGTAGTGGGGTGAAGACGTTGGGCAGACCTTAAGGCGACGAGGTGGGAAGACAGTGCGCGTGATTCGTTCAGTCAAAACGAAGAGAAAACCGAGCAGGAATCTGAACCGGGCGGGCATTTGCTTAAGAACTTGAGACTCGCCCCCTGAGCCGTCAAGGTCACGTGTACGCTTACCCCAAATAAGCTTAGCTCTAACCTGTCTAATCCACACTTTTTTTTTCCTTCCAGTTGAACTCGTCTTGGGCACCAGGCAGTCAGATATCAACCTGCTCCTTGCGTCTATCCGCTCACCGACCTTACAGCCTCGCATGCTACTATCATCATGGTAGCCGCTGTTACTTCAAGATCCCGCCCGTTAGGTGACGGCCCCAGAGATTCGCATCCACCGGCGAAAAAGGCAAAACTTTCACAGCCCACTCGCGACATTCGCCAAAACGGCCTCGGGGATTTAATAAACGGCAAGACTAATCAAAAATTATATCTCCCTGCAAACTTAAATGGCGTCAATGATGGGCGGAAGGATAAGGTGGATGATTCAAAAACTGTCGTAGGTGTCGGAGCGGGAAGTGGTCACGGTGACGTCGAAATGGAGGACATCGGCAAAGAAGTTGTCGAAATAAGCAGCGACGAGGAAGAGGAGAGCGACTATGGAAGCTCCTGTCATGGGGAGGAAGAGGACGCCAAGGCCGGGGAAGAAAAAGAGGTAGACGAAGCGCCAGCAGGGGACGCCGTAATGGCAGATGGTTGCGTCAATGGAGAGGAAGCGCCAGCGGAAATTACTGCAGAACCCGAGGAGCCTTCATTTGGAGAGATGCTACGAGCAAATGCGCCTGAAATCGTTGATGTCGAAGCTACCTTCAAGGATCCCAGCGCCGAGTCCCGCACACTTGCACCCGCGTCACGCAACCGACAACTTTCCGTCCCATCCGCAACATCATTAGGCACAGTTCTCACACAAGCACTCCGAACAAACGACAAGGACTTGTTGGAGTCATGTTTCGGCATGAACGATCTGGAAAGTGTGCGGTCGACAATCGAACGCCTTCCCTCACACCTAGTCGCAACCCTTTTACAGAAACTAGCCGAACGATTGCACAAACGGCCAGGTCGTGCTGGAAATCTCATGGTGTGGGTTCAATGGTCGCTTGTTGCACATGGTGGATATCTCGCGGGTCAGCCGAAAGTGGTGATGCAACTTGCGAATCTCAATAAAGTACTCAAGGAACGAGCAAGTGGCTTGCAACCGCTACTCTCTCTCAAGGGCAGATTGGACATGTTGTACGCTCAGCTGGAATTGAGGAAAAGTATTCAGAAACGAGCTGCGATAGGGGATGAAGATGATGAGGCTGTAATATATGTTGAGGGGGATGAAGAAAGCTCGTCCGACGATGAGGCTGTTCAAGCTGAGCGACTCGCCAATGACGGCGTGCCCAAAGCAAGGAAGATCAAAAGTGGGAAAAGACTCGATGTCTCCGATATCGAAGAGAGTGAAAGTTCTGACGACGAAATGCCGACGACTGTAAATGGTATCGACCATGTTGAGAATTCAGAGGACGATAGTGAAGATTCGGAGGGCATGCTTGATGACGAGGCAGAGGAGACCGAAAATGATACTGGGGACGACATGTCAGAACCCGAGAGCGATGAAGAACTGGACGATGGCGAGGGACTGTCTGGAAGCGATGCAGACGAGATACCTGCAAAGAGGTCCATGGCTGGCCGGACTGGCCTACCACGTCGAAAATGAATATTGTTTTACATCATGTCGCTCTCCGTTTTCACCTTTCAAACTCGAGTCACTCACTGTGATGGGCGGGTAAATGGTTTTCCTGCCTCCTTATTTCGTTGTCCATATGTTGTCATACAAATGGTGCACTACTTATTTCGGGTTGATATCATTCGCATGAGGATATGAGTGGGCATGATATCCTGGTGTTTATGGATTTTGTGGGTTTAATAATGTTGGCGACCGAATTGCATAGCGATTGGCATAGAAGGACAGAGCTGATTGTTGAGTTCTCTCCTGCGTTAATTCCTTCATGCTTAAGACTATCGAGACCTTGGACCCAAAGGACAATATTGGTACTCAATCTTAACATTCGACATCTCGTGCAGCGAATATATGCTCAATTGGACTCAAATTAAGAGTCTTCAATCGGTTTGAAATGATTTACTTCGTACCCCAAGTTTACCGCTTGTATGAGCCTCAAGGAGGCTCGAGCCACTCTCTGCTCGTATTTGGTCCTTGTAATTAATTCTTAGCGGTAAATCTGGGCGATCTTTGCGGAGAGCGGAGAGTTTCTGCCTAGGCTGAATTTTTTACAATCGACTTGCCCATGACGCAAACTTTGTCATTAATCATTGCTTCCCACACACCTCACCAAGCAATCCCCATACTCGGTGCTAGAATGACTTCAAATACAATCCCATTGCTTTCCTTTAGCCTGGAGAACACATTACGTCGCCGTTCTCACCACGTCCCTCACAACTATAGTGACCTCCGATAACGTCCCTGAATAAATACAAGAAAGCCTCGAGCTCAAAAGGCCGTCTCTCACTCACCAAGGAGTCCTTCGCGACATTGGCCTTAGTCGCACATCTAGCAGTCTAGATGAACACCCTTCTACTGTAGCAGGACAAGAGCTACCTCTCTACATTGCCTCCATCGAGAACGGTTCGCTAGGACCTGTCAAATAATCGCATTGCAGGGGGACTTGGCACGAGATTATGTTCATAACAGTCGTAATCATGTCTCAGGTCTTCACTGTAAGTAGAATCGTCCTGCCGGCACCCTTGTCTTCCCAAGGCATCCGTATACTTTTAGTCTGTCCTATTGCGGGAGCTGACCTCTCCAGCAAATGAACTTAGGCAACATCATCACCCAAGCTCAAAATATCGCTGACACCTTGGATGCCGGCAGGCCTCAGGAAAATTGGTGTGCAACAAGCTATTCGTCTGCCTAGCGTCAGCCGCGCTTTGTGGAAGAGTCTGACTGGCGTACAGTACAGCGGTTCGCGCCTTCGTGATTGTAGCCGGCAGGCTACGCGAAATATACGGGATCAGGAAGTTATGGGTGTACGAATGGCTTTGGTCTGCCGTGTTCTCGATCCTTTGCGGCTTCTGCGGCTACACCGAATTTGCTGTGACCTTCGATATTTTTCGTGCGTTGATGGGAATTTGTCCTCCTAGCCTCATGCCCAATGCATCCGCTTTAGTTAGAACAGCCAGTTTTCAAGCCTATGTTCAAGGGAAATCTGGCATTCGCCCTCTTCGAAGAAGTTGCACCAGGCGGGTTTTTCATAGGATTTATCTGGGGTGGAATATTCGCACAATTGGCAAACGATTGGAGATAGACATATTGGGGAATGAGCTTTCTCTGCTCGCTCATGGGTACTCTTGCTTGGTGGGTTATTTCTAATGAGCTCAATGTTCAACGTGGTGGTATCTTTGATTGACTAGGCAGTATGGTAGGTGTATTAGAACTGATACTGATATTCTTCTCATTTAGGTATGAGTTTTTCTATACGTACATTGCAATTGCTAATGACGGACAGTGGAGCTCCTCGATTTGGATGGGGCGCAGCATACGTCCTCCTGGTAGGGGGCTCACTATCAATCGTTCCCTTCGTCTTCATCGGAAATCGAGTCAAAGAACCAATGATACCGATATCAATGTTCAACAACCCAGCATTTGCTGCCGTCAGTGTTAGTCTGACGTGCGAATGGATGAGCTTTGGCATGCTTCAATACTACGACCCCAGTTGTAAGGAACTCGTACCGAAATTAGGGATTTGGAGACTAATTATGTTTATTGATCTAGTGTCTTTAGGTATAGAGTTGAAGCTACCTGCGGTTTATTTCTGAGACTAAATTCTACTAGCTCATACCTTGCGCTGTCATCAGTGCGTTAGCCGCGGCAACGTCCATTTAACTCCTCCCACAGTCTTCCTTGCCTTCGTGTGCTTTTTCTGTACTTCACAGATGGTCTTTGCATTGACTCCGGGCTTAATCAGACATACTGGGCCATGACGTTCCCTCGCTGCATCATTGTGTCTATCAAACCAGACTTAGTTTGCAAGCGCAAGCCTAATCGTTAGCGATCAGGTGCCCAAAGAGCAACAGGGTGCAGCAGGCAGTTTCATCAACACCTTTGTCAATTACAGCATCGGGTTGGGCCTCGCTTATGGGAGAAATATTGATCCAGAAACAATCAAGAGCGCTGGTGACTCTCTGAAGGTTACCGGTCCGTCTGCTGGCTCGGGGCTAGTCCTGGTATTGTTCTCATTTTCTTTTCTCACAACAGCATACAGAGACACAAGCAGGAGCAGACTCTCTAGGAGGTTCTATGGGGTTCAGTCATAAAACCCATCTGAACTGCTACAAAGCCCATTATTATAAACGGGTCCTATTCTCAACAACTCAAGGCTCACACATTCTCTAAAATCTCTATTCCTATAGTCTTTCGCATCTCTTCGTCTATCCGTCAATGCTTCGTAATTGCTAATCATGTACCATTGAAAGTGTACAATGGCTATAGGATATATTTGTTAGCTCGCGTAATTTTATATGCTCAACATATTCCTTTCATGGTCAAGAAAGGTCAAAGCTCTGACCATATGGATCGATATATATATATATGTTCAAGCAAATTTTCCATCTTTTTTCTTGTCCCTTCTCCCCTTGTCTATTCCTTCGTACCATTCTAGTCATTCTTTTGGTCTCTTTGCAACAAATACCTTCATCTTTATACCTTTCTGGACGTCCAACTGCTCCTCTACGGTACAAATGAGCAATCGTTTTCTACCTGCAACTCCCAGAGCTCTCCCACGGTTAAGAATAGTAGTGCGCTCTGTCATTCAGGATCTCTCTAGTAACACGACCACTCCAGTCCAATATCCGGAAGACCTCGTCTGTTGCGGGCCAAACCAGCTAGAAGCCCGGCCTTTGAAGGTAACGCTATGATCCCGCCATCTTTTGAGAACCAAATAGATCGCCGACCACACTTTCCGATGGGTTCGGGCGCTAATAATACGCCTTCGTCGCCGGACATTATTGAGACCACTAGAGGCATATCCAAACCGGCATATCCAAACCAGAAAAATCTGAGTTCCTACCAACAAGGCTTTATATACGCGGACGGACATCCTCGGAGAACAATGCTGGGAGCTACTTACACCCTCGACATTTCAAGAATCATCTGAATCTCTCATCTGTCTCCAGGAGCAGCGAAACGCGTGAACCCCGTCCCGGCGTAGGGAATCCCAATTTCAGGGATCGCTGGATTCTCTCAAATTTAGAGGCTCTCATGGAGGGCGATCTCTCGGATGACTTATCAGATGGCAACTCAAATACTTACATCGACGAGATTGTGAAGATCAGACGCATTCCGGTTCATAACCCAACTATAATCCATCCGCTCCTCATTCCCCGAAGCCGCGAAGCTTTTGTTTTCAATGAAGATACGGAAGCAGAGAGCGGAGAGGAGAATACAATGGACCATGACAATGAATCCGAAGCCGGAGGTGGCCACCTTGAGGTTGGTATCTCGTCCAGGCAAACAGTCGCCTCATCAAAATCACTCAGCAGCGTTTCTAGTCCGGACTGTTTTATTCCGGGTGAAGAGGAGACGGGCAAACGTTCATGGCTTGCTCGTTTGTCTCGCTCATTACGGGCCAAGTGGCACAACCTTGCTTCGAAGGCTATAAGCTTGCTGGGCAGGAATATGGCTGAAGTCCATCTCAAAATGAAGATATCTTTCGACCAGCGCGGAACAAAGCGACCTGAGAAGACTAATGTGGGCGTTTTGGCGGATGACGTTTGGATATCCCCAAATCTCCATGACTATCCCTCGATCAAGCTACTGTGATCACCACTATATGGATGGAAGTAGGTATGACTGTTCCAATATCTTTGTCCTTGGGTAAATTGATATCTACATGTTGGGTGTTGGCGACAGCTCGTTTATAGGCCAAACCTCTAAGATTATCCTTCAGTCAATCTACCGATAGGATCAGAGGGGGGATGGAGATAGGTATGAAATGATCTTATGTCTTTATGACGACTTGCTAAATAAATGAATATATCCGTGTTAAGTGCTAGCGATAGGCCAGTCCTCCATTGCGTCGGTAAGCATCTTCGTCGTAGTATTGAGGCCACCTCCCAGTAAGTCCACAGCATCAGCCCATCGGATTTCTTTCTATCTTTAGCTAATACCGAGGTAAATAATCTGAATGCGGCTTGGGCGTTTAATTAGCTGCCCAAAAATTTAATAAATCATCATAATGTACAACTACGAGAAGTTTTATTCGATTGTGAAATTGCGAGTCAAGGCTTCAAAGCTGAACGCACTTGCAAGTTGTCAGTGCACTACTTCTGAGTACTGCCCTGTTTGCGAAACCCACACATTTCTTATACATTCAAGTCTGCTGTGTTATGCACCTCCTAAGTTAGTAAACTGTGGCCGTGTTTTCTCAAAACCGCGCAGTTTCTTTTTTTTTTTTTTCCATGTTTACTACATTGTACGCCAACCATCCCCATAATAATTTGACCGTGCTTAGCCTCCAGCATCGATGCACAAGCCGTTGCACAATGCTCTTTCCTGATTTTCATATTGCAACCTGAACAGAGGTTGTTGCTTCTCCCTAACAACGATCGGGGGATACTATAAAAAGGACATATCATACTGCTATCATGTCCTCAAAAACAATATCACTTTCTCTTGTGCTACGGGTTCACAGCCTCAATACTCCCCAAACGCCACACCTACCTAAACCGAAACAAATAAACCCTCGAATAAACCCTGCTCAGCCCTTCAGTGAAGGTGGAATCGAATCTCAAGCGGTCCGGCCGTACCCTAACAATACTTCTATCCGAGCAACTGGCCCTTCAACACTGCGACGTGTTGCGGCAACTCGACTTCTTTGGCAGGAATATATGGAGGAGTCTGGTGAGGAGACAGAAGTGATTACTATTGAGTATCACCTAAAGGATTCCGATTATATATCCCAGCCCCCCCATCCCCGAAGAGAAGAGCGAGAGTCCGGTTAATTCGTCTTCCCCAGCATTATTTTCGCAGTTAGTTCTTCCCATTCCGAACCACTACATTGTCCCGAATGGAGTTCCAATGACCTCTGAAACAATAGCGGAAAGAAGAATGGGGCATTACTTTGATTTTGGTGCCACTAAACTGAATGCTGATGGGCGAGCAATGCTAGAATTATCACAAATTGTTAAGAAATCCGGTGATATTGGGAATGGCGTATATTTTATGGCTCAGAGGTCCGGCATTTGGGCTTCACGTAAGCGTCGTCCTGATACGCTATTGACTCGAGCCCAACATGTATTCTCTAAAACTCAAGTTTCGGAATTTGAGGACACGCCGAAGAAGCAAGATGATACCAATTAGATCAGGCTAGAAGACAAACCTAGACGCGCGAGGTGAGCTTAGGGCTTAGGCCCTTTCCGTCAGACGATGCGCCAGCACTGGCACCGAGATATGTTTATGAAGAAGACCTTCAAGACGGTTCATTTATTGCAGACTATCATCGCGACTTTCTAATTGAGATTAGTCGAAATACCTTCTCGCATACTCTGGTCAGTCTGACCGCGGAGGAAGCAGTTGTCTTTGGTGAGATTATGAGACAGATGCGAATTTATCCGACGATTATACTCGACGCGGAACATATCGTACAAACTATTAATCGTCTTTACCCAGAAGACGGCACAAGTCCGCTTTCAGCGGAAACTCGTGCCTTTTTGCGCTCTTTACTAGCACGGCTACCTATCAGGCAATTAGACGGCATTTTGAATACCGCGCCTGAGGAACAGTTTACTGCCGAAATCACCCCGGTGGTTGAACGGATACAAGAGTGTTATCCAAGGTCCTCATTTATGTGCATAGGTCGTACCGAGTCTTCGCATGAGTCCTTTCCCAAGAAGCTCAGTTGGAGCAGTCTCTCTGGTGAAAGTGTAGAGTCGATCAACGATGCCTTGCCAGACTGGAGCAGGTTTACGGACGAATGTCTCAGCGGAACTACTCATGGGACACAAAGAAACTCGCAACATCGCGATTGGTACTCAATACCTCGAGGATCGTTGCGGCCTCGACATGCTCGAAACGACTCCGTAGAAACAGCAATGTCACCTTCGATTCAGCTGCCTACCAGTGTTAATATACTTGAACGATCGAAGAGCCTTGCCTGTCGCTGTTTGCGACGGATAGTTGCTTTAGTTGTGATGAAAAGGTCTCGTCTGGAATAGTTCAGAAAGAAGTTATAACCAAGCTCATTACAACCGGGGCCGCCAGTTGGGAGGGGGTGCGCGGTGCCGCTCAAGGAGTGAGCAATGTTGCGTCTGGGGTGTCTATTTCCTTGAGCTGTCGTGATAATTGGGATTTATCCTGTCTAATTTGTAGCCCGTTCCTCTCTGAGCTATCCCTCCTGAGATCTGCGGGCCTTGCATTGGCGGAGTGGGCTACAATTTGGATGCGAGTCTTTCTACATAGCTTTCATTAACAAAATCGGAGAGTTGATCCATCGGCGACTCAGCCAGCGTACACTGAAACAAAGAGATTTCGTAAGTGGCTTGCACGTAAATGTCATTCCTCTCCCTCTCCCACAAAGAAACTTCGCCCTTGCCCTTGTCGATCATCACATTGTTTTTTAAATTTCTCGATATCTTTTGTAGTTTGTCTTTATCCCCTAACAGCATTCCGGCCTTGAAATTTAATTAAAGCATCGCCATGAATACTCTACATAAAGTCAGTCCTCGTCGCCAAACCCTCTGCTACCCCTAAAACCACGGTCATTGCGTACTTCATCTCAAGTCTCAAGTTCTCCTTGCATTTCTATATCGAGCATTTATTCTAATCTCATCTGTTATTAAATATACCATCTAAAATGATCCTCAGCACGCTCATCTTCCTCCGCAAGCGACCCAACGCCGCCATCCAATCCAAGCCCTCCCACGGCCGCTCCGAACACCAATTCTACGCGTCCAAAGAAGCCTTGAAACCCACCGAGGACCCGCGCAAACAGGTACTCCCCTGCGGCTGCACTTGTTCTCACGTTCCCCTTTCCCAACTCCCTTCCATCACCAGAGAAAGCCATCGTCCCACCACATCCTTCTCTGCTTTCTCATCCACTCCCGAGTCCTTGAAGCGCGTCGACGGCTTCTTCCAATTCAACTACTATCTCCCGCATATTAGCGACCATGTTATGGACTTTTACACCGACCGCGCCTTCGTGGCGTACGATGTCGACGACGATGAATGGGAACCGGAGAGGGCGAAGCAATTGGCTCTCCCGGAGATTTGCGATTGGGATTCCCAGTATTATCCCGGTTGTGAGGGGAACAGCTCGCGCTCCTCGGACGACAGCGATGAGCGCTTGAGGCCTGGGACGCCGTCGATGGATGCGACAGCGACGTACCAGGTGCAGAGAATCAAGAGGGGAATTTGGTTTTCAAGGTTCTTGAAGTCGTTGAGGCGGCTGGTGAGGAGGTCTGGTTAGCTTGTATCTTGGGCTGGGTTGTGTCTGGTTTTTTTTTTGGGGGGGGGG